>BTPG01000002.1:188235277-188307777 GCA_036245525.1 Semisulcospira habei | reverse complement strand
TAGCAGCATAGATGCAACACTAGCCAGCAAGATACATACAGATTCCTTATGACCGCGCCTACTCCTAGACGTAAACATAGCAGCATAGATGCAACACTAGCCAGCAAGATACATACAGATTCCTTATGACCGCGCCTACTCCTAGACGTAAACATAGCAGCATAGAGGCAACACTAGCCAGCAAGATACATACAGATTCTTATGACCGCGCCTACTCCTAGACGTAAACATAGCAGCATAGATGCAACACTAGCCAGCAAGATACATACAGATTCCTTATGACCGCGCCTACTCCTAGACGTAAACATAGCAGCATAGATGCAACACTAGCCAGCAAGATACATACAGATTCCTTATGACCGCGCCTACTCCTAGACGTAAACATAGCAGCATAGATGCAACACTAGCCAGCAAGATACATACAGATTCCTTATGACCGCGCCTACTCCTAGACGTAAACATAGCAGCATAGAGGCAACACTAGCCAGCAAGATACATACAGATTCTTATGACCGCGCCTACTCCTAGACGTAAACATAGCAGCATAGAGGCAACACTAGCCAGCAAGATACATACAGATTCCTTATGACCGCGCCTACTCCTAGACGTAAACATAGCAGCATAGATGCAACACTAGCCAGCAAGATACATACAGATTCCTTATGACCGCGCTACTCCTAGACGTAAACATAGCAGCATAGATGCAACACTAGCCAGCAAGATACATACAGATTCCTTATGACCGCGCCTACTCCTAGACGTAAACATAGCAGCATAGAGGCAACACTAGCCAGCAAGATACATACAGATTCCTTATGACCGCGCCTACTCCTAGACGTAAACATAGCAGCATAGATGCAACACTAGCCAGCAAGATACATACAGATTCCTTATGACCGCGCCTACTCCTAGACGTAAACATAGCAGCATAGAGGCAACACTAGCCAGCAAGATACATACAGATTCTTATGACCGCGCCTACTCCTAGACGTAAACATAGCAGCATAGAGGCAACACTAGCCAGCAAGATACATACAGATTCCTTATGACCGCGCCTACTCCTAGACGTAAACATAGCAGCATAGAGGCAACACTAGCCAGCAAGATACATACAGATTCTTATGACCGCGCCTACTCCTAGACGTAAACATAGCAGCATAGAGGCAACACTAGCCAGCAAGATACATACAGATTCTTATGACCGCGCCTACTCCTAGACGTAAACATAGCAGCATAGATGCAACACTAGCCAGCAAGATACATACAGATCCTTATGACCGCGCCTACTCCTAGACGTAAACATAGCAGCATAGAGGCAACACTAGCCAGCAAGATACATACAGATTCTTATGACCGTGCCTACTCCTAGACGTAAACATAGCAGCATAGAGGCAACACTAGACAGCAAGATACATACAGATTCTTATGACCGTGCCTACTCCTAGACGTAAACATAGCAGCATAGAGGCAACACTAGCCAGCAAGATACATACAGATTCTTATGACCGCGCCTACTCCTAGACGTAAACATAGCAGCATAGAGGCAACACTAGACAGCAAGATACATACAGATTCTTATGACCGTGCCTACTCCTAGACGTAAACATAGCAGCATAGAGGCAACACTAGCCAGCAAGATACATACAGATTCTTATGACCGCGCCTACTCCTAGACGTAAACATAGCAGCATAGAGGCAACACTAGCCAGCAAGATACATACAGATTCTTATGACCGCGCCTACTCCTAGACGTAAACATAGCAGCATAGAGGCAACACTAGCCAGCAAGATACATACAGATTCTTATGACCGCGCCTACTCCTAGACGTAAACATAGCAGCATAGAGGCAACACTAGCCAGCAAGATACATACAGATTCTTATGACCGCGCCTACTCCTAGACGTAAACATAGCAGCATAGAGGCAACACTAGCCAGCAAGATACATACAGATTCTTATGACCGCGCCTACTCCTAGACGTAAACATAGCAGCATAGATGCAACACTAGCCAGCAAGATACATACAGATTCTTATGACCGTGCCTACTCCTAGACGTAAACATAGCAGCATAGAGGCAACACTAGCCAGCAAGATACATACAGATTCTTATGACCGCGCCTACTCCTAGACGTAAACATAGCAGCATAGATGCAACACTAGCCAGCAAGATACATACAGATTCCTTATGACCGCGCCTACTCCTAGACGTAAACATAGCAGCATAGATGCAACACTAGCCAGCAAGATACATACAGATTCCTTATGACCGCGCCTACTCCTAGACGTAAACATAGCAGCATAGATGCAACACTAGCCAGCAAGATACATACAGATTCCTTATGACCGCGCCTACTCCTAGACGTAAACATAGCAGCATAGATGCAACACTAGCCAGCAAGATACATACAGATTCCTTATGACCGCGCCTACTCCTAGACGTAAACATAGCAGCATAGAGGCAACACTAGCCAGCAAGATACATACAGATTCTTATGACCGCGCCTACTCCTAGACGTAAACATAGCAGCATAGATGCAACACTAGCCAGCAAGATACATACAGATTCCTTATGACCGCGCCTACTCCTAGACGTAAACATAGCAGCATAGATGCAACACTAGCCAGCAAGATACATACAGATTCCTTATGACCGCGCCTACTCCTAGACGTAAACATAGCAGCATAGATGCAACACTAGCCAGCAAGATACATACAGATTCCTTATGACCGCGCCTACTCCTAGACGTAAACATAGCAGCATAGAGGCAACACTAGCCAGCAAGATACATACAGATTCTTATGACCGCGCCTACTCCTAGACGTAAACATAGCAGCATAGAGGCAACACTAGCCAGCAAGATACATACAGATTCCTTATGACCGCGCCTACTCCTAGACGTAAACATAGCAGCATAGATGCAACACTAGCCAGCAAGATACATACAGATTCCTTATGACCGCGCTACTCCTAGACGTAAACATAGCAGCATAGATGCAACACTAGCCAGCAAGATACATACAGATTCCTTATGACCGCGCCTACTCCTAGACGTAAACATAGCAGCATAGAGGCAACACTAGCCAGCAAGATACATACAGATTCCTTATGACCGCGCCTACTCCTAGACGTAAACATAGCAGCATAGATGCAACACTAGCCAGCAAGATACATACAGATTCCTTATGACCGCGCCTACTCCTAGACGTAAACATAGCAGCATAGAGGCAACACTAGCCAGCAAGATACATACAGATTCTTATGACCGCGCCTACTCCTAGACGTAAACATAGCAGCATAGAGGCAACACTAGCCAGCAAGATACATACAGATTCCTTATGACCGCGCCTACTCCTAGACGTAAACATAGCAGCATAGAGGCAACACTAGCCAGCAAGATACATACAGATTCTTATGACCGCGCCTACTCCTAGACGTAAACATAGCAGCATAGAGGCAACACTAGCCAGCAAGATACATACAGATTCTTATGACCGCGCCTACTCCTAGACGTAAACATAGCAGCATAGATGCAACACTAGCCAGCAAGATACATACAGATTCCTTATGACCGCGCTACTCCTAGACGTAAACATAGCAGCATAGATGCAACACTAGCCAGCAAGATACATACAGATTCCTTATGACCGCGCCTACTCCTAGACGTAAACATAGCAGCATAGAGGCAACACTAGCCAGCAAGATACATACAGATTCCTTATGACCGCGCCTACTCCTAGACGTAAACATAGCAGCATAGATGCAACACTAGCCAGCAAGATACATACAGATTCCTTATGACCGCGCCTACTCCTAGACGTAAACATAGCAGCATAGAGGCAACACTAGCCAGCAAGATACATACAGATTCTTATGACCGCGCCTACTCCTAGACGTAAACATAGCAGCATAGAGGCAACACTAGCCAGCAAGATACATACAGATTCCTTATGACCGCGCCTACTCCTAGACGTAAACATAGCAGCATAGAGGCAACACTAGCCAGCAAGATACATACAGATTCTTATGACCGCGCCTACTCCTAGACGTAAACATAGCAGCATAGAGGCAACACTAGCCAGCAAGATACATACAGATTCTTATGACCGCGCCTACTCCTAGACGTAAACATAGCAGCATAGAGGCAACACTAACCAGCAAGATACATACAGATTCTTATGACCGCGCCTACTCCTAGACGTAAACATAGCAGCATAGAGGCAACACTAGCCAGCAAGATACATACAGATTCTTATGACCGCGCCTACTCCTAGACGTAAACATAGCAGCATAGAGGCAACACTAGCCAGCAAGATACATACAGATTCTTATGACCGCGCCCACTCCTAGACGTAAACATAGCAGCATAGAGGCAACACTAGCCAGCAAGATACATACAGATTCTTATGACCGCGCCTACTCCTAGACGTAAACATAGCAGCATAGAGGCAACACTAGCCAGCAAGATACATACAGATTCTTATGACCGCGCCCACTCCTAGACGCGTATGAGCATATGTGACTCTTGCAGCTGTTGTCGTTTTGCCTGTAGTGTTCTTTTCATCACCACAAACCGATTAAACTACGTAAACAGAGCAGCATAAAGGTAATTAAACTCAGAAATACATGTAGCTTCTCACAAGCCCCAGCACTCTGCGCGGAACTCATGAAGATCTATGCCTCTTGAGGAGTTTTGTCTATTGTTATAGGCGAACATTGCTAAACAGTGAAAGCCATCCTTCTGACGTAAAAACAAGATGATATTTATCCTCGTGAAAGTATGCGGTAACGGTGGAATGAATGTTTCTTAGTGATAGGTTCATTTCAGTGCACATCAGATAGAACAGAGAACCTTCTGCCGTACCATCAATTCCGCTGAAAGCGGCCTTCAAGTACTGCCCCTCAACCAATTAACAGCCCTCTCCAAGCCCACGTCAGTATATAATATATACTGACGTGGGCTTATATTATTTTTAATTTGTAACCTGGCTTTTAAGTTTCTGGGTTTTCAGAAGTATATGTGCCTCAGCAGATTCAAGTATATTCCGTAGTGAACCCGACTCTGTCTTTACCAGAATAAAAGAGGGGGAAAAAGTGTGTTCATTTATATGGTCATTGATGTACGATTACTGAAAAACAAAAGAAACGGCTGAAACTCACTGCAAACCACAATAGCGCATCTCCCTCCCCCTCCCCCACTCAGCCTGGAAATTAAAATTGTGTGAACTGAAAAAGCAAAACTTAGGCACAGATTCTCATGGGTCACGGTCCTGTAACTTGCATGGCGGATACTTGAGGATCTACGCCTTTTCCCATCTGTAGAGAGGACAACTATCACACTGTCCGAGATACACTCAATGATAAACACCTCCTGTCTGGAATAAACATAGATCCTCATGGCGCCCGCAGATGCGAATGAGAATCCTGGCTCGTGCCTGCCTCTATCATTCACTCCTTACATAGAAGAAGCTGCGCGAGCTGATTCAGTGACTGCCTTTCATAGTGTATTAGACGCGATGACAGCAATTATAAAACAATCCGCTCTGCTGGGAAAAGGGGACAAAACCGAGAATAGCGAGCGCTCACGATTTTAGGATTTCTGAGCCTGTATTCACACACATCCTACATTATTCACAGACTAACCCACTGCCAGATTTTTCTTCATTCTGACTGACCCCACAGAAGAGGAAGCACACAGAGAAGAATTTACCAGCGAGCTTTCCAACCACCGCGGCGGCCGTATCACGTCAGTACTGCCTTCGCTGTTGACAGATATTTTCCAACAAGCGGCGTGCCAGTGGAAATGACTATGTGTGGGTGTGCTGGTTTTATTTCATTATAATGACTCATGACTGTTACCATCATGATATTATGTGTTATAAATGATGTTGACGGACTTTGTCGGAGAGGTGCCCTCTGAACACCGGCGCTGTACTATAGCGACGGGCCTCCAGCTGCAGCTTTGACCGTTGTTTTTATGTTGGCTAGATCGGAGATTATAAGTTCCTTTCGACGGTAATTTGTTTCTGTTGTTAACTTGTATATTTATGTACTAGCTTTAGTCAAGTAGGAATTTAACAAAAGAGCATAATTAATATACTAGTGTGTTCAGGAGACATAGGGCTGTCTTATCATTCTGTTTTTGTCAGGGAGGTTTGGGTCGGGATGAGGCCACTGGCGCCGGCCATTAGACGCCTTGGCGACGGGTTTCACTCGTCCCGAGTCATTGTCCATTTTGTAGCTCTGTTATTGTAATTTCTCGAATGAGCGAGTGAGTGAATGTGAGCAGCACCTGCGGTGGCAAGACAATTTTTGCTGTGTATGATTATCGACATCAACAATAAAGTCATATTGAATCTTGAATAAAAGGGAAATATTGAATATGTTCATTAACCAGCATTGCACCTCTAAAACTTTTTGAGTGATACTAAATATATTTTGAAAAATATATATTTTCACGTTTTGGGGATTAATTTCACGAATTGACTCTATTTTAGGGAGAGAAAGAAAACACAAAACAACCAACAATCGCATTAATAATCGCATGATTTTTCATGTACGGTATTTACATAAGCTTACAGTTTGTCTTGGCTGTCGGGTACGATTGGGTCAATTGTGACCTGTATGCCCTAGGTGTGAAAATGAGACAATTTTCTGCAGCACTTTTTCGGAGTCATTTGTAAAACAGCTAACATAACTTTAATTATTTTTTTTTACGAAAAAAAGATATCTTCTCATTAATACCCGCATGATTTTTCATAAACAGTGTTTGCAAAAGCCTGCTGTTTGTCCCTGCCCTGGGGTAGGATTAGGTCAAATTGTGACCTGTAAGCTCTAGGCGTGAAAATCAGCAAGAAATTTGCCATGTTGATCCTCTGATACGTCAAATTTTAGTACTGCGATGACTGACGTATAACATCGTGTCGTCATTATAAATACGGCGTCGTGGGACTAATGATGCCATGACGTGAAGCTTGAAGTGACGTCATTTTGCTGCTCGTGCTATTATTGTCTACCGTATTAAAAATACTGTAGACTTTAGGATGGGGCTGGTCGGAGCGCGTTCTGTAGAATGGTTGTGGAGCGCGTTCTGTAGAATGCAAAGGACATAACAGGTGGGCGGAGCTCGTGGTCTGGCAAAGAAGTAACAAGATAAAAATGACGTCACGTCTAACCACTCTAACCTCGCTGTTGAACGTCGTTTTGACGCGAAGCGCCGTATGTGCGTTTGTGTGTGTGTGTGTGCGTTTGTATTTAAACACATGAATCTCCGATATTACTGTACGCACAAACTTGAAACTTGGCAAAATGTGGCTAAGAGAGCCTCCCAGCATATTGTAATTGGATGTCTCATTGAAGACATAAAAGACCGTTTATAGAAAGTCGGTTGACCCAGATTAGAGTCAGCAGTTTTGATTATAATTATGCACTTAAAACTTTGGATATCACTAGTTTGTAGAAAGACATTGGATGAGTTCGTTAGCCAGCTTTGTACCTCTTCAACATTGTTTAAAATAAAAGTTCAATGCGGGAAAAAAAATATCAGAAATTTCATCAGAAAAATCAGACGGTGTTTTATACAATGTTCCTAAAATTGATGTTTTACAATGTGTTCTGAGTGCGATGTTCTCAGTCCTTCGTTTATTTTTGTATGATATTTGCGAACGAAACGTATTGTGGAAAAAGTGGAATATGCATGCAAGCTCATACAGAAGAGGCTTTGTGGGCATTTCACATTATTCTTCAAAATTGCTGTGGCTACGCCAGCGCACAGGCCACACAGGGCAATTGCTTCCGGTGGAAGAAATAGTTTTTTTAAAATCTCCTCCCTTTTTGCAATTGTTTTAGGAACTTAAATTTTTTTGCCTTTTTGGGGGGCGTTTTTGAGCAACAAAAGGCATGACAGGTGGTGTGAAAAAGAGCAAAATCTGGGTAATTTCAGTCGACCTAGTGTGTTCATGGGAGCCTTCTTCTTCTTCTTCTTCTTCTCGAACGCCGTCACACTTGGAGTTTGGCTCTCAAAATGAAATCTGTGGTCTTCTGTAGCACCTCCACAGGCCCGTACAGTTTCCATGGGAGCCTTATTGGGGCATGTCCACGGTTGTATTCAGGCTTGTAGACGACAGTTTTGTCATGGGGTACTTAGTGCATTAGAGTGTTGTGGATAACGCTAACACATAATTTTTGTAAGAATTGTTGAAAATGTTTCTCCTATGATATGCTCCGCGTGGATGTTTTGTTTTGGCAGAAAGGTTCTTTGTTCATAGCTTTGTGTTGCAAGAGAACAGTGTGTGAAAAGGGGGTGTAACCTAATTGCCCTGTGTGGCCACAGAACGTATAACCGGTAGGAAGCGTCGTGTGTCTGCCGTCTGCGTTTGTGTGTGTCATTCTGCTGTTTGTGTTTGTGTGGGCCATTGCCGTGCCGTTCGTTATCCAGCGTTGTACCTCTTCAAAGTTTTCAATAATAATTAATTCATTTTTGCAAGTTTTGGAGCCATTATTTACTCCCATCAAACAGTCAGCCCTGGAAGCTTCTGCGTGGAAAAAAAAAGTCAGCTCTGGCCTTTCGGATGAGTGACATGAAACATCAAATTCGTCTCAGCGATGCCATGACGTGAAGCTTATAGTGACGTCATTTTTATGCTCGAGTTATTCTTCTTCTTCAGAATTACTGTCGCTACTCCGGCCCACAGAGCGTACTAATGGCGGGAAGTGCTGTGTGTCCGTCTTTATTTGTGTGCGCCGGCGTGTGTGCTGATCAGAGAGGAGGAAAATGGTTCAGAAGGATAAGCTTAAAAATATGAACAACTCTAAAAGAAAAACGCTCCAAACAATACGGTAGACTTTGGGATGGAATCCTCATCTTGCTCTTCTTCAGAATAGCTATGCTACGCCAGACCACGGAGCTTACGAATGGCGGGAATCGCCGTGTGTCCGTCTTTATTTATGAGTGCCAGTGTGTGTGGATCAGAGGTTGGCTATATAAAGCAGACAGTTTTTTAGCTGTTAGCATATTTACTGGAAACGCACAAAAAGCAATACACTGAAGCTCCAATCAGTGCGCACAGCACGCCTTTCAGAGTACTTACTTACGCCTGTCACCCCTCCCAAGGTATAGGCCGTCGACGAGAGACCTCCAGCGGCTCCTGCCCTGTGCTTCTCCTTCGATTTTACTCCAGGTGGTTCCCAGTCTCTTGATGTCTGCTTGGAGGTCTCGACGCCAGGTGTTTCTCGGCCTGCCTCTTTTCCTCTTTCCCTGGGGGTTCCATGACAATGCCTGCCTAGTGATACTGCAAACTGGCTTTCTCAGACTGTGACCAATCCATCCCCATCTTCTTCGCCCAATTTCATTCTCTGCTGTTATCTGCTCTGTTCTCTCCCAGAGTCTGACGTTGCTGATCTTCTCTGGCCAGTGGATTTTTAAGATTCTTCTAAGGCAACTGTTTATGAAGATCTGTACTCTGTTGACTGTGGTTTTTGTCAACCTCCAAGTCTCTGCTCCATATAGGAGAACTGCTTTTACGTTTGAGTTGAAAATCCGGACTTTGGTGTGTTGTGACAGCTCTCTGGAACTTCACACTTTTTTCAACTGAAGAAAGGCTGCTCTTGCTTTACCGATTCGTGCTCTGACCCCATCTGCATCAGTGCCCCCTTTTTGTTGATGATGCTCCAGAGATAGGTGAAGGACTCTACCTCCTCCAACGGGGTGACAGCAAGCAAGACTGGTTCTTCCCTGGTTGCGTTCAGCCTCATTGTCTTTGTTTTCTGTTTGTGGATGGCGAGGCCCACTTCAGACGAGATGTCAGCAAGCCTCGTGGTCTTGTCCTGCATTTGTTGATGAGTGTGGGACAGTAAAGCCAAGTCGTCTGCAAAATCGAGGTCGTCAAGCTGTGTCCACAGTGTCCAGTGTATTCCGCTTCTTCTCTGCTTAGTGTCCTCTTCATGACCCAGTCTATGGCCAGTAGGAAGAGGAACGGAGACAGCAGACACCCTTGCCTGACGCCGGTTCTGACCTGGAGCTCCCTGGTGAACTGCCCTTCGTGGATCACGCGACATGTCATGCCATCGTAGCTGCTCTTGATCAGGAAGACTGTGATGGTGTTTCCTGAACCCTACAGTGTCTTTGCAGGTTGAGTTCAGCGCCTCTCTAACTGCCTTCCACTACTGCTCTGTGTTGACCGCCTCCTCTTCGTTTACTAGATCCTGTAGCGCTTGAAACCGGTTGGACAGCACCAGTTTTAACTCTTCTCTCACTCCAGTCTCTCTCAGGAGGCCTACATTATAACGCTGTCTTTTTGTTGTCTCTGTGCGGCTTTTCTTTAACTTGAGCTTTATTCTTGAGGTGGTGGTCTGAGGCGACATCTGCTCCCCTCCTCACTCGAACATCTAGAAGAGATCTTCTAAATCACTTGCTAATGCAGATATGGTCTATTTGGTTCTCTGTAGTATGGTCAGGTGAGACCCAAGTTGCTTTGTGTATTCTTCTGTGTAGGAAGATGCTGCCTCCAATGACAAGTCTGTTTAGAGCACAACAGTCTACAAACCTCTCCCCGTTCTCACTAGTCTTCGTATTCGGTGTTGTCCTCCCCTATTTTGGCATTAAAATCGCCCATGACGATGGTGATGTCTCGCTCCGTACATTTGTCCACATCAATTTGGTGTCAGTCGTAGAACTCTTGTTTCTCTTCCTCGTCTCTGTCATTAGTGGGCGCATAACACTGGATGACGTTGAGTTTAATCTTTTTCCTGGTTCCAAAGGCTGCTGTGATAATTCTTGGCCCAAGAGGTTCCCAGCCCATCAGCGCTCTCTGTGCCACTGGTGACAGCATGAATACTACACCTTCAGTGTGGGGGGCATTCTCCTCTTCATGACCTGAATACAGAACCATCTCTCCACTTAACAGCCTTTTCTGCCCAGACTGCATCCATCTGGCTTCACTGGTACCTAGCAGGGAAAGGTTGTACTTTTGCATTTCCGCTGCTATCTGGTACATGGTCTTGACATTCCATGTGCCCATGATTGTGTCCCTGGATAGAGAGAGGCGGCTCGGTCCTGTGGCTTCCGAAGACTTCCGGCTTTCACCACACGACGTCATTAAACTCCTGGTAGAAGAACCTTTCTCCTCCAGGAAAGGAATTGCTGTTTGTCTATTCGTCGGCGTTTCTGTAGCTATTTCCTTATTTGCAGGGTGGGGAAGCTACCCCCACGCCCAACCCCCTTACTAGGAGGTCCTTCCCTTAGACCATGTTGGTTCACAGCACCTTATTTCATTCGGTGCACCGCTCTCGCGAGGGACCGCCTATCCACCACCCAGGGGACGCACCTCCACGCCATATGGTCCCAGCGCGAGGTTTCCAGAGTAAGGTAACTGATTTCCTCTTTTCGGACAGTGTGAATTTGTTGGATTGTTCTGGAAATCTGTAATAGTATAAAATACAGTGTTATGAAATATGTGTGTATATTGTATGAGAGACGCAGTGTGTCAAAAGTGTTGATGCATTATAGAGGAAACATTGTATCAGTGTGGATGCATTTGTGGACGCATTGTCCTGAGAGTGCATCGTGAGAATAAAATACTGTTGGAACTGTTATTCCAGTGTGGTTTACAACCTTGTGCCACGTGTGACGAGTTGCTGAAGTTTCTTTACAAGAACCCTACGTGCGTGCGTCTGGTGTAATTGTTTCATACGACTACGACTGCCACGTAATATTTGGCACATCCGACGGGACTTCTTCAGTTGGCTCAGTGTAAAGGGTAGCCGGAGGCAACAGCCAGCAGTGAAACGCAGAGATGGCGACATCGGAAATGGAGACATTCCTCAGAATTGGAAAGGAATGTGGACTCGAAGGAGCTCAACTCCTCAAGTTTGTAAAGGAGAGAAAGAATTACAGATTGCAAAGAGAAAAGGAGAGGGAAATAGACAAGAGACTAGAAGAAAAGTAGAGGCTGGAGACAGAAGAAAAAGGACTGGAGAGAGAAAGGGAGAAAGAAGAAAAGAGACTGGAGAGAGAAGACAGAGCCAAAGAGCGTAAATACAAGAAACTCGAAATTCAGCGAGAAGAGGCAGATAAACAGCGAGAAGAGGCAGAGAGGCAGCGACAACACGAAATTCAGCTCAAGAAGATGGAGTTAGAGGCACAGGGCCAGAGGACAGCTGAAGCAGCAGCTTAGCCAGCAGACAGCAAACAGCCCGTGCGCCAAAACTACCTCCTTGTACAGAAGGTAGGGATAAAATGGACGATTACCTGGAGCGATTTGAGCGCTTCGCAAGCAGCAACAACTGGAATCAAGACACTTGGGTCCTGAGGATGCAGGTGATGAAATTGGCCCATGATTTCATCTTAGAAGGACACCTGGGAATCAGTAAGACCCTCGACAGGATCCGAGCAGTCTTCTACTGGCCTGATATGGAGGGCGACGTCACCCGATTCTGCAGGTCGTGCGACATATGCCAGGAGACAATCTCCAAGGGAAAGGTGCCCAAGGTTCATCTAGAGAAAATAACACTAATCGATATACCTTTCAAGCGGGTAGCCGAGGATCTGGTGGGGCCAATATCTCCTGCAAGTGAAGTTGGCCATCGCTATATTCTGACGCTACAGGATATCCTGAGGCCATACCACTAAAGAAGATCGACACTCCAACAGCGGCACTCGTGGACATGTTCAGCCGTCTGGGGATTCATGAGGAGATATTGAGTGACCTGGGGAACCAGTTCGTCTCCGACTGCATGGAGGAAATCAATCGGCTGTTGATCATCCGACACCTCACAATGACCCCTTACCACCATATGTGTAACGGGTTGGTTGAAAAGTTTAACGGAGCATTGAAGACTGTGCTGAAGAAACTGTGTGCTGAGCAGCCAAGGTCAATGTCTTGCTCTTCGCTGATTCGACAGGGTTCTCCCCCTTTGAATTGCTGTACGGCAGGACTGTAAAGGAACCCATGCACATCTTGAAGGAGCTATGGACCAAGGATAACGACGCGCCGGAGGAGAAGATCAGCTACCAATATGTCTTCGACCTGAGAGAGAAGCTGGAGGATGATGGCTCGAGAAGAATTAGAGAATGCGCAGAGCAAGGGGAAGCATTATTATGACCGTAAAGCCAAACCTCTACGGTTCCAGCCAGGTGACCAAGTGTTGGTTCTTCTCCCCACCGACAACAATAAGCTCCTGATGCAGTGGTAAGGACCGTAAGTGGTTGACACAGTGGTTGGCATCAACGACTACAGAGTCAAGGTCAACAACAAGATGATAACTTACCACGCGAATCTGCTGAAGAAGTACGTCGAGAGAGTCTTTAGGACAAACCACAAGAAGCGGAATTGGTGCGTCTGGCTGCTGACGAGTCTAGACGACGAGAACCTGTTCGACCTTAATGAACTCCGCCACAAGGAGGATGTTGAAGACATCCAGTTCGGTCAAAACCTGACTTAGGCACAAGAAGAGCTGAGAGCCCTAACTACCGAGTTCAAACATCGGTTTTCGCCTGTGTCAAAATGGTTGTTGTGATGCGTTTAGTGTGGTAGCGCAGTGGTAGTGCTTGTCACTTCTCGCTTTCAGCTTCCACCGCTGGCTTGCAGTATTGCGAAAAGAGAGCAGAATGCGTCAGTCTCTGTCTGCCAGTACATAGCCTCTCCAACAACAAGCATCATGCAGTGCCTCCTCGCGGCGACACACGGTAACTGGGCACCTTACGGACTCAGGCTGAACTACAGGGGACTCGGAGGAGGTCTGGTCCCCAGACACGCGGAATGCAGGCCTGATGCCCGTGAACCAGACTCCCAACTTGGGTAAATAGCCCCACTGCCTTGTGGGTGCCTCGGGAGAGTTAAAGGCTAGGAGAGCAAACCCCGACAGAAAAAACAACCATGGGCAGAGTGTGCTCAGCAGCCCTGGTAAGCAGCCAGTCTAGGTGCAGCTCCTTACAAGAGTGTGGGTAGACTGGACTCATCAGCCTTGGTCGGCAGCCATGTCTAGGGATGGGATCCGAACAAACTCCCTGGGTAGACCAGACTCATAAGCTGTGGCAGGCAACTGGCCTAGGAGAAGTCAACTCCAAAATTAAAACGAGGGCAGGGGAAGCTCTCAATCCCAGTTAAGGAATATTCTTCTACGAGAAGGAAAACTCCGAACTGAAACCAATGATCAACGAAGTCGGAGTGTCGTTGACTATGCCATCAGGGATAGTGTGGAAACCCGTCAAGGAAACGAGCACACACGCAACCCTCATGGATTATGCCTCAGATGGATATTTCGATATGCTGTCGTCCCCGTGGACCAAAGCCAGTCGTGGATGGTGCCGGGCCCCTCATCCTAGGGACCCACCTCAGCGACTAGCGGCTCTGCTAACTCAGGAACCAGGGGGAGGCTACTGGTCTCTCTACAACTCAAACGACAGCTCTTAGGATTGCGCATTGGAACGCAGAAGGCATTCAGCAAAAGAAAACAGAGTTACACATCTTCCTGAAAGAGAACAACATTGATGTCATCTGCATCCAAGAAACTCACTCGACAGAAAGCCGCATATTCTTCATCAAGGGTTATGAAACTTTCCGACGAGACTGGACACAAAGGGGGAGTAATAACTCTTGTCAGACATGGAATCCCAGCGCTGTTGATAGAACAGACAGCAGCAGGCGAACTTGACTTTGTCACCATCAAGATCCTCCTGCAAGATGAAGAACTTTAAATCACCAACTGCTACAGCCCTCCCACCTCAAGGCTTGACCTCCATACCATTCAGCTCTTGACAGAAAACCACATAATTGTTGGGGACTTGAACGGTCTGGGGGTATGAAGACTTGGACCGCAGAGGAGAGGACATAGAGGACTGGCTCATCGACGACCAGCTTGTCCTGATTAACCTGCCTGACGACAGACCAACATACTATTCCAGAGCTTGGAAGAAAACATCAACTCCTGACCTCGCCATGGTCACAGTAGATGTTCAGAAACAAACCACCAGGGTCGTAAATGATCAGCTGGGCGGAAGCGACAACCTCTCTATCATCCTGCACATTGCAAATAAAAAGACTGCCGGCGAACACCACCGAAAAAAGAGCCAGCTGGAACTTCAAGAAAGCTGAGGTATTCTGCTGCATCAACCTAACAGAGGACATAAACAAAAATGTCAAAAAAATGACGGAAGCCATCATATCAGCAGCTCAGAAATTCATTCCCCGTGGCTTCAGAAAGGAGTACAAACCCTACTAGAGCAAAACTCTGGCCGCCACCAGCAACTCTAAGAAGCCAGAAATGACATGGAGAAGAACCCAACACCAGAAACAACTGCCAGGCATAATCAACTGAAGGAGGACTTCAACAAGGCAAAGACAAAAGAAATCCGTCAAAGCTGGAACGAAAAAAAAACATCCTCACTCAGCCTGGACCAAAGCACTGGACAACTATGGCGTCTCACCAAGACTCTTAACGAGAATGCCACAACCACGTCTAGACCCACAGCACTTGCCGAAGATGGCATGCTCCACACAGGGAAGAGAGCTGCAAACATCCTTGCTGATGCCTTTGAGATGGACACTACTCTAAAAATCCCAGCAAGAAGAAGAAGGGAAGTCGAAACACAGCTGCAGACCAAGCTTAAACACCAACCAAAACCCACTGCAGCCATAAATTCAGACCTCACTCTGTCAGAAGTCAATGATGCGATCAGGAGACTCAAGACCAGGAAATCCTGAGGGAAAGCCGGAGTCTGTAACAAAATGATCAAGCATCTTGGACCAGCTGCCAGAAGGAAACTGCTTGAATTCTTTAACCTTTCATGGAGAAAAGGTGTTTTTCCATCAGCGTGGAAGGAGGCCACCATTGCACCCATACCCAACAAAGGTAAGGACCCAAACAAGAAGTCCAGCTACAGACCTGTCAGCCTGCTAAGCTACCTCGGCAAGACTCTCGAGCGTATGATAAACAAGAGACTTCTGTGGCATCTGGAAACCAACAAACTGATCACCAAAGAACAGACAGCCTTCATGAAGTACAGAAGTACTGAAGGCCAGCTCATCTAAACAGTCGATAGAAAATGCCTTCCAGAAAAAGAAGAAAGTAGTCGCCACCTTCGCTGACCTCTCCAAAGCGTTTCACAAGGTGTGGAAAGAGGGTCTTTTTCTAAAACTACTGAAGGCAGGAGTTGCCGGGCGAATGTTCAGCTGGATCAGGAGTTTCCTCAGCCACAGAACCGCGAGGGTCAAGCTGGGTGACAGCCTGAGCTACACCGTCAAGATGTTCCCCAAGGAGGTGTGATTTCCCCCACCCTCTTCCTTGTCTTCATAAATGACATCACTGATGGCCTCTCCAGACACATCACAAGAGCCCTGCATGCTGACGACTTTGCCATGTGGAACGCCTCAGTTTCCACTCCAACTGCTACAGTCAGAATGCAAGATGCCCTCAACAACACCTCCAGATGAGCGAGGGACTGGTGTGTCACCATCAACAGTCAGAAGACAGTCTCCACTTGCTTCTCCCTCTCCAACTCCAAAGAATCCCTCAAACTAACAATCAACAACCAAGATGTCCCCCAGGATGACACTCCCACCTACCTTGGTGTCAAACTAGACATGAAACTGACCTGGAATCCACACATCAAAGAGGCGGAAAGGAAGGCCACAAAAAGACTGTCTCTCATGAAAAAACTGGCAGGCATCAAATGGGGAGCAAACAGCAGCATCCTCAAGTAGGTGTACACAGAAAACATCCATCCTGTGATGGAGAATGGTTCAGCAGCCTGGTCCACTGCTGCCAAGAGCAACACGAGTAGGCTGGCCAGAGTAAAGAACGCAGGCATGCGCATCATCACAGGCGGGCTAAAAACGACACCCATCCACACCTTAGAAACCACCACTGGTCTTCACGGCCTAGACAAAAGACGGGAGGAGAAGTAGTCCATAAGCCACACAGATCTACCGTGCACTCCCCCCCCCCCCACCCCCAGTACTCAATAAGATGGGTTTCAAAGTATACCCTAGTATGTCCTGAGATGTTTAAGCCATGTTCCCCAAAAATCTTTGGGAACACACCAGAGATGTAGCCAGGGTACCCCCATTCACGCTCTACGCAGGTGCTAAAATGAGATTGAGAAACATTTTCCTCTAAATAAATCAGAATTCATTCCAGAAGCCCAAACCAGGCAATATTATGTTAATGCACAACTTCTGCATCCTCTGTTAAAAAACAGAATGAAAACAATATTAAATCTCTGGCTCACAGTGAATGTATTTGTGCACCCAGTAAACGGCCATTTCCGCGAAATCGAAAAAAATAAAAATAATAATGTCAGACGCCTTAAGACATTTTCTATAGCAGTGGCAGTCAATTTTCAGGCTTACAGCATTAAAACAGGATGTCACAATTATTACAAACTTGACTAGGTAATGCTGTGATCACTGTGAGTGCCACATTAGTTGATTTTGTATCCCTAACCCCAAGTTGTAAAAATACACAAAATTAATTAGAAAAAAAAATACTATAATTATTCCATTTCATTTTGACCTCTCTTTACCTATTAAGTTTCAATAATGCGAGCATGAAGTGCAAGAAAATAAGGAAAGTCGGCATCCTTTACGGTAAATTCGTGCTGAATGATAGCTTTTTCCCATTTAAAATTGACGAATTGGGAAACGTACGTTGTTTCCGGTGCCCTCAGAAATTTTGTATACAACCGATAGGTTAGGTTTTATTGGTTAGGATAGAATACCACAGTTACTCCCAACCTGATGTTTTGCTGCTGTGATGCGTTTAGGGGACACAGTGGCTGAATCTGCTACCCTACCCCCATTTTATCAATACGCAAAGTAACGCAAAATGATCATAAAAATTGCTTACGTCATACTCCTCTGTTTAAATATTTTTTTGTTGCCAGTTTTCTTTTTAAAAAAGTATGCATATTGAGCATAAAATTTATGATCATTTCATTAATTTCAATGTGACCCATCAATTTAATTGTAACTATTTTGAACAAACTGGTCTTTTAGGTGATATTTTACCTAGCGTAAGGCGGGTCTAGTAAGGTCTCCCCTTTTCCTTTCATTTATTTTTGTCTAGAAATGTGTAAATAACGTTTTATGGTTCCTAACAGCTAAAACAATGTTATCAAACTACTTAGTTTCCACATTTCCACATCGAGATCACCACTTCCATCTTCAACGTTCAATTCCTTGATAACGGTCTTTAAATCTTATATTGTTCTGGTTGCCAATAAGTGACCTGTCAAGAGCTCGACAGCATGTTTTCAGAGTTTGGTGTACAGGGGCGTGTCTTCTGGTCAGAACTGCCAGCAGACCGCTTCTCTTTATGGACAGGTTTGGAGAATGTGCTAAGGAGACTGATTTTCTACGCCAAATTCGCATAGGGCTGTTTCCTCATGTCTCACCTGGTGAGTCCAGCAGGGTCCGTACGGTCTGTGAACATTTGTGAAAGTTGTTAAAAAAAATGACAAGGCTTTTTGATAGCCCTGGAAAGTCTGTCAATTTCAGTCCTTTTCCTTAATACACATTATTTTTGTCTTTTTGGGCGATTTCGCGGAAATGGCCATTTACTGGGTGCACAAATACCTTCACTGTGAGCCAGAGATTCAATATTTGTTCATTCTGATTTTTTGCAGAGGATGCAGAAGATGTGCCTTAACATAATATTGCCTGATTTGGGCTTCTGGAATGAATTCTGATTTATTTAGACAAATATGTTTCTCAACCTCATTTTAGCATCCGCGCAGAGCGTGAATGGGGGGTACCCTTGCGCCATCTTCTATATCTCTGATGTGTTCCTAAGGATTTTCGGGGAACATGGCTTAAACATCTCAGGACATACTAAGGTACACTTTGAAACCCATCTTATTGACTACTGGGGGGGGGGGGGGGGATGGGGGTGCACGGTATACCTGACTAGCTTATGCACTAAAGGTCTTTGCTCACAGTGAAAAGTTGCAGAGGCTGCCCACCCACCAAGTCCATCAGCAACTCCAAGAACAAACAAAGAACAGGCTGAAGAGGAGCAGCTTCAACCACCTCACAAAACAACTCAGAAGAGTTCACCAGGACACCATATACAATGCCTCAAATGGTCGAGAACCTCTTCAAGCTGCTGAGAACTGGAACACCTCCCTGGAAAACGTGCTCTTTGTTACTGGTGTCCCAGGAATAGCCATCAAAGAATCCCAGTCAGAAGCCATCCTCAGGTCTCTCACACTGGAAATGCTGGACCGGGATTACAATGCATCAGCCTGGGCACAAATTTTCACAGATGGATCCTCAGACTCAGCTGTCAAGAATAGAGGCAGTGGAATTTTCATCTGCTACCCAGATGGACACACGGCACATCCAAATCCCTGCCTACGGGAAGACTGTCAACCAACTACCGGGCTGAACTCACAGCTCTACAGAGGCTGCCAGCCTTGTCGGTGCAGACGATCCCCTGCCCTCACACGTCGTTTTTCTGACCGACTGTCCCCCAGTGAGCAGCTGGGGAAAGAAACACTGCACCTGCTAAGCCCCTCTCACGCCTAACACAAGTGTCTGTTCAGTGGGTACCTGCTCACTCTGGACTATCAGGAAACGAGGAGGCAGACAGACTCGCCAAGTCCAGCAGGAAGCCTGAGCAGCCAAACCAACCGATGTCCTTCTATGAAGTCAAAACCCTCATTAAGCGAAGAAGTACCCAACGGAGAAAGAAACACGCTTAGAAAAGACGAGTACAACACAATTTATTAATATTTCGGGTAAATACCCTTCGTCAAAATAGACAAACAAACAAACAGAAGGAATGTGGCAACTCAAAGCGGCACTATGATGCAGACTAGCAGACCCAACACAACCCACCATCTGATGACCAGTTAAAACACCTCCAGCGCCACCAACAGACCACCATATTCGGTCTAAGGACTGGTCACTGCCGACTGCGTGCACACTTGTACCGCCTTTGACTGTCACACACTGCAGACTGCTTGTGTGAAACTGGTTTACAGATCCCAGAGTCCTGGGGTCCTGCAGTCCTGTCTCCTGTACCAAAACGCTAGGATACAGCACTGGCCACATGAAGCGACGCTGTCAGAGAAACTCTGGGGCTCCATTCAAGACATACTGCAGACCACGAACTTCATATCAACAACCAATCTTGACATCTGAGGCAGAAACTCGGAAACGCTGAAGAAGAAGAAGAAGGTTTACGCCTGACCTGGGGACAACAGACACCATCCAGCATGAAGTTAATCTGACGTCCAACGAGCCGGTTTGCAGCAAGCCGTATCGTCTACCTTACAACACGAGGGAAGAACTGAAGAAGGACATCAAGGAGATGTTGGACCCTGAGAGTCATCAGGGAGTCCAAGTCGGCAGTGGTCACCGTTAAGAAACCAGAGGGATCCAATTTCGTGTGTGTTAACTATCGTAAACTCATTAAGCGGTCGGTATTTGATCCAGGACCACCTACCCTTTAACTGCCCATCTCATGTTTTGGTAATGTTCTTACATAACTTTTACATTAAGTTACAGTCCATCAAGGGTTCACAGAATCTTGGAGCAGATTAACTGATTAGAGCAGTTTAAAGGAACATGTTCTTTGTTCAGGACAGTTAAAGAAACTGTGAGACAATTATTCCAGAGCAGTTTATTTGATTTAAGTTTTGATATGAGATTGTCAGTGTTTATCATTCGGTGTAACCACAGCCACAACCGTGTTTTGAGATATGAGAAGAAAATCTGTGAAATTTCGTTCTAAAAAGGGGCCCGATAATGTTCCGTTTGTGGTTGTGTTATTCTTTGGGGAGCATGTGTGTGCTGATCATAGAAAAGATCCGATATTCATTTAATTTATTTTGGATAAGAATTGCGTACCTTTTCAGTAGGATTCAGTTTCTTTTGCTTGGAGAATTGCGATTGACTTCTGTTGTGTAACTAAAATGACCCGTCTTTTCGTTACATTGTTGCTGGGGTCCGACTGGAAGGTTTTAGTAGCGGCGCGATTATTCTAGTGACCTCAAATATGACGTCAAAGTTGCCCAACTTGGTTACATTTCGCAACGTTTTATCGAATGCGCATAGATGGTAGTGGAAATTTGTAGTCGGCTCTACAGTGGGGTTTTTTCATGAATATTAATAAGTGTCGGTTTCTTTTTCTTTTCTGATTGGTTGAGTTGTGTGAATTTGCTGTATTGTTCTGGGAATCTTTAACAATATAAAATACCGTGTTAGGAAATATGTGTGTACATTGTATGAGAGACGCAGTGTGTCAAAAGTGTTGATACATTGTAGAGGAGACATTGTATCAGTGTGGATGCATTTGTGGACGCATTGTGATGAGAGTGCTTCGTGAGAATAAAATACTGTTGGAACTGTTACTCCATTGTGGTCTACAACCTTGTGCCACGTGTGACGAGTTGCAGCTGAGTGAAGTATCTTTACAAGAGCCCTACGTGCGTGCGTCTGGTGTGATTGTATCATACTACTACTACGACTACCACGTAAAACTACTACGTAAAACAGGCGACTAAAGCCATCTCACGGCGGGAAATGTAAAAGTCTGGTAGGTCAGACTAAGAAAAAGGTCTTTAAACATGATGTAAATACAGTTTAAATTCTTAGCTAAAAAGTCACACAGGTCAATCGTAGATGTCTACAGACTTTGGAAGTTTATAAGAACAGTGAGATTTATAAAGACTACAAAGGCTTAAATTTTGTAAAGCAGATTGGCTTTCTTTAGAAAGCTGAAGATTTTGTCCGTGGGAACGTCCCGAAACAAGACCTTCAAAAAGTCTGCTGTGTAGTGTTTCCGCCTTAAATCGATTAGGTCAGCTCATGATGTCAAGTTATTTTATGACATTAAAATAATAATAATTACGGTATTTGTAATGCGCTTATCTTATAATAATTATAACTCTACTTGAAGCGCGCACTCACAACTCGCGCACGCATGCGCACTCTTTAGACAATGACTCACGTACCACAAATAGTGAAAAACATTACGACGGCCAAAATGTAGTAAAACTGTTGCCGCTAGGGTTTCACGTGAAAGAAAAACAGAAGATAGGGTAGAAAACCCTTTAAAATAGAAACAAATAACGACGTTTCGGATCAAAGATCCTTCCTCAGGTGACATGGAAACAAACGTAGAACAGAAAAGAACACGACATAAAGAAAAGACGTCATCCTGTATAGAGAGAATTTAGAATGACGTAAAAAAAACACATACACACACACACATAATGACGCAAATACACATGCACAAAACACGTACCACAAAACTTACGTCTATATACATACACGTCACTGCATACATTCGCATTCACTCGTGCCTGCTGCAGCTCACGCACATGCACACACACACACACACACACACACACACACACACACACACACACTCAAAGGTAGCATCCAGTATCAAAAGTGAGGCCGAGCATACCCCTATGTGGGGGAGACATACCGTACACTCCCTGAACGCTGCGAGGAGCATGTTCGTTCGATCCGCCTCGGATACAACAACCAGGTTGGACGTCATTTCAACGAACCTCCTCATAGCCTCACACATTTCAGCATACGCATCCTTTGGCAAAATACATCCCACTTCATCCGCCGCAAAATGACAGAATCCTTTTTCGCGGACAGGCTTGGCACTTAATGTGCGTGAGCTGCAGCAGGCACGAGTGAATGCGAATGTATGCAGTGACGTGTATGTATATAGACGTAAGTTTTGTGGTACGTGTTTTGTGCATGTGTATTTGCGTCATTATGTGTGTGTGTGTGTCATTCTAAATTCTCTCTATACAGGATGACGTCTTTTCTTTATGTCGTGTTCTTTTCTGTTCTACGTTTGTTTCCATGTCACCTGAGGAAGGATCTTTGATCCGAAACGTCGTTATTTGTTTCTATTTTAAAGGGTTTTCTACCACTATCTCCTGTTTTTCTTATTACGACGGTCAGCTTGCGGTGGGGAGTGTGGTGATATAGTGCTAGAACTGTTGTAAGAGGTGAGTTTTGAGGGCGGACTGGAAGGAAGAGAGAGAGAGAGTGTTTCTGACGAAGAGAGAGTGGGAGAGTGTTCCAGGTGGATGGACCGTAGACGGAGAAGGAGCGGGGGCCGAAAGTGTTGAGTTTGGTGCGAGGGATGTGGAGGCGGAGAGGGTCGGAGGCGGAGCGGAGGGAGCGGGAAGGTGTGTAGGGGTGAAGTAAGTTGGAGAGATAGGCAGGAGCGCAGTTATTCAGGGATTTGTAGCAGAGAGACAGAATTTTGTATTGGATGCGTTGGGGGATGGGGAGCCAGTGAAGGAGTTTGAGCAGGGGTGTGATGTGGTCGGATCTTTTCTTTCTGAGGACGAGGCGGGCAGTATTGTTCTGGACGCGTTGGAGAGTGAAAGTGGTGGAGTGAGGGAGGCCGAAAAGGAGAGAGTTGCAGTAGTCGATGCGAGATAAGATGAGAGAGACAGCAAGTTTTGTGGCAGCTTCGGTAGTGAGGTATTTTCTGATCTGACTGATGCGGCGGAGGTGGAAATAGCATGCCTGGGCCGTGGCGGAGACGAAGCTGGTCATGGACAGAGAGGAATCGAGGATAACGCCGAGGTTCTTGGCCGAGTCAGAGAGGGAGATGGCGGTGCTATTGAGTTGAAGGTGGAGAGAGGGAGGGAGCTGGGAGAGTTTCTGGCGAGTGCCTACCAGCATTAAGGCTGAAGTAGTCTGTCGTATACTTGTTAGGATGCTGTAACTCAGATACACTGTCATACAATAAGCAGTACATGCGGCAGTGGTGTAAACCCCATTTTTATACCGGCCAACCTAGCCTGTAACCTAATAAATGATAATAATAATAATAATAAATCCCTTTTAATCAAAACATTACATAGGTGCTTTATCCCAAAAGAAAATTGGTTCAAAGTGCCGCCAAGAACTGAACCCAACAATCACGCTCACGTGAATCAGGCGCAATCACTCACACACTGTAATTTAGTAATTCAACCCGACCTGGACAAAATGCAGCTGTCATTAAGCAAAATCAAAAACCCCGCTGACAAAAGCAGACAACACTGAAGTTGAAATGAGGCATTGAAATAATCGATCATGAAAGCGAGGGTCAAAGCTTCTATACTCATATCTTGTCTCACGATCACAGCCGATACAGAAAGCATTCTAGCGTTGCTCCAGTGGAATTTGAATGCGCCAGTCGGGCCTGTGACCATGGCATCTGAACATGTGTGACACCATTTTAGCTTGCCATCGGCGCTTGGGCGCCCGGTAGTTTGACCTTGATGCCAACTGTCTCCACGCAATGGCCGGTATTATAATTTACACATTACATTTAACACCATGTACACTTGAAATATATATACAAAGTGAGTATGTTCTGGGCCAGTGGTCGTCTGCCTGTTCGCCGTCGTCCATCGGCCGTCGTCTGTCCGCCGTCGTCCGTTGTAAATTTAACTTTGGCATTTTCTCAGAGACTATTCAAGCCTCAGACTTCAAACTTGACCCAAGGGTACTTTGTGGCAAAACTTGTTAAAATACCAATTTAAAGTGACCTCTCTCAAAGTTCAAGGTCACAGGGGTCCAGAAAGGCGTCAAAAATAGCCATATTTTGACATAAATATAGCAATTTTTGGTAAATGTTTCTTTTCGTCCTTGGACAACTCCGATCCGGTAAAACATGGCGGAGCTGCTCGACATTCGTACATCCCCGATGGTTGTGCGACCTTCTCTAGACTTGTCATCCCAGATGAAAATCAGGAAGCGGGGCAGTAAGGGCGGGGTGAGAGCAAGGAACAAAAGACGAGGTTTCAAACCGTTTCTGCCTTCTGCCATCATTGGTAACGTACAGTCATTACAAAACAAACTCGATGAACTCTATGCGAATGTACAACATACTGAACATTTTCGAACGTGCAGCATGATTTGCTTTACTGAGACCTGGCTACATAGCAACATAAAAGATGATAGTGTTGCAATTGATGGATTTAATACATTCAGATGTGACAGACATACAGGGAAAAAGAAAGGGGGTGGACTTTGTGTGTACGTAAACAGGAAGTGGTGTAATCCGAACAACATGTCGCTGACGTACACATAAGTGTTCGCCAGACGTTGATATCATGACAGTAAGCGCACGCCCGTATTACCTTCCGCAGGAATTTTCACACGTTTTAGTAACGAATGTCTACTCGTACCACCATCAGCTAGCGAGCAAGATGCCGCCGAGATCATCGCTAACCATTTGCATAATCTTCACACTCGCGCGCCCGATGCGTTCAAGTGTGTCACGGGTGACGTCAATCACTGTAATCTAAAGAACGTTCTGCTAGGGTTCCACTAACAAGTGACTGTGTACAACACGAGGGGACCGAACTCTTGACGTGTTTTGGTGTAATGTCAAAGATTCGTACGTCGCTGTTCCGATACCGCCTCTAGGACGATCTGATTATAACTGGTTAAACTCGTGCCACGGTACACACCACGCGTACAACGCGCACCGCAGGTTACCAGGACAGTACAAAAGTGGTCTACAGCAGTTAAAGATGCCCTGAAAGGAAGCTTTGACTGCACCGAGTGGAATGTTTTTACGGACACTACAAGCGACGTTACCGAACTGGCTGGCACAGTTTGCAGCTACATAAATAGTCAGTGTTGTGCCTAAAAATAAAACTGTTAAAATCTATTCCAACAACAAACCTTGGGTCACGAAGCACATCAAGGAGGTCTTAAACAGAAAGCAGAGAAGGAAGAATATGTCTTACAAAAGCACCATATTCATTAACGCCACATTGATCACAAAAATCGCGGCATTTTGACAATGACCCCCCATTGACCATGCGACCGCCACCCCATCTTTATTTCACCCCAGTGATTTCAAATAAACGAAAGTTTGTCAATGCCGCATAAATAAATTTGGTTCTTTTGTAAGACACATTCTTCCTTCTCTATAAGCATTGACCTCAGCACCCGAGCTAAACAGTATATCAACGATGTATGCGTGTTCATTCTGAAATGCATAGTTTATTGACTTTAATTAAAGTCATAAAATTAATATTTTTTATTATAAAATGAATCCGGATGAATTACTACTTCTAAACGATATCAATGCTGTAGAAAACAAAACTTAGACTCTAAAAAACAGCGTCTTTTGTCTGTAATTGTTTCAGGTAAGTCCAAAACTTATCTTGGAAAACAATACATGACAGAAGATATAGAATCCCTCTCACCCGACGAATTAATTAAACTACATTCTAAATATGAAAATCATATCGCTTCACTAATGACTAGGGATTTAAGTCGATCTCTTGTATGTCTATACACAAAAGCAGTGAGTCACTTCCTACCGGTAGACACTGACAGTCTATCACACGACCTTGAAAGCAACCCTATTGTTTCAAGTACAATTGGCAAATTAGCATGCATCATGTTTTACAAGTTTGGCAATTACTTTGCACCTGTGGTAACTTTGCTTGTCACTGGGAGTCATATTGATTTTACAAAAATAAATTTTACTGCAGAAGAAAATGGACCGAACGGGCGACACTCAGACGATCCCACAGCAGATTTGCTGGCCCTGCCCTGACACAGGTTCAAACTGTAACTAAGGCTAAAAGTCCAGGCAGGGTGGAAGCTGGAAAAAGAGTAGCTGCATTGAACAAACAAAGAAAGTTAGAACTACTGCAAAAGGCACATGTAACTGACTCACCACCAGGACCACTAACAACATCAACCCCAACACCAGTGTCAGGACCCTCTCCCCCTTATCAAAGTGAGAGACTATCAACTAAGTCTAACCCCAAACCCGAAACAAAAAAATATATAGTTGCTGGATTTGTTGTCCGATTTGGTTAAGTAGGTTACCAATTATACAAAAAATACAAACCACAGACTCGTACAATGTCCAAAAAATTAAACATTCCAAAAACAGAACCAGAAGTCTCCACATTACCAGTAATACCAAAAGTTGTCGACCCATTTCATATGCAGTGAATAAAAATATTATTTTAATTTTATTGCCTAAGAAAATGAGCGAAACAAAAAACTTAATGAACCTTGTCTATCACTCTGCCGTGATAAGCGGACTAGCTGTTGCTTACTCTATGTTGGGAAAAAGTCTCCTCAAACTGAAATCTGCAGACCTCAGTAGATTAGACTTTGAAGACAGTGCAAAGCTAGTTGCAGTTGTAACAGCGTCAATTGCCACAAAAGACTTTCTCATCAAACAAGGAATTATTCCCGAAAATATATCTATGTAAATAAAAATAATATGGCAACACTAGCTGTTATTGTTGGTGGTGCAGTTGTCAACGCCCTGGCATTCAGTGGATCAAACTATCTTTTTTCAAAAATGGGTAGAGAGGAATCTGCTCTTGAGATGAAGCGTCACAATGAGGTGTCAGAAAAACTTGCTCAAGCCCAGCAGGCATATGAAAAGCAAAGAATTGAGAAACTTGATTTCATCAATGAAAAACTTAGACTAGAGGGTCACGCACAGCATACATTTTCTAATGTCAATGACGCAATCAGGGAATATTTTCTTGTCATGGGTGAAGACATGTCTATCCCAAAACCAAAACTAAGTGATTACTATCAACCCAGTTCACAACAGAGAAACGGAGAAATAATCTTTGTTCTAGTGGGAATGACATTTGTTTATTTTACTGGAGTTTTCATTGCTAGAAAAAATGACAGACATTAAACTATCAAAAATATATTACTCCCCTATTGGCTACTGGAAAGGAAACACTGCAATAGAAAAATTACATGCGGCTGTGGACGGTGATGTAACACTTGAACAAATAAAACAGTGGCTACAAAGACAGGCAATATGGCAAATATATCTCCCTGCGCCAAGGAAAATAACAAGACCTCATTTTGAAAACACTATACCAAATGACATGCATCAAATGGACCTCCTGTTTCTACCCCATGACACAATAAGAAAAAAGCGTTACAAATATGCATTAACAGTTGTCGACATTGCTTCAAGGTACAGTGGAGTCCACTTAACATGAATTTCTAGGGACACGGAAAATCACTTCGTGTTAAACGTATTTCGTGTTAACCAATATGGCCTCAAAATTGATTCACGGCCCTCCCGGCAAGGAAAAAGTGTGTAAGAGATGCGTGCATGAATGAGTACGAGGTTAAAAGTGCACATTATCATACTAAATATGCTTACCTTACCTTCAGCTCGCTAGGAAAACACAAGGAGACATGTACAGCTCACGTATTTAATGTAAAATCCATAGTAAAGTAAAAGCAACACAGGCTTTAGTACAATCTCGCATCGGTAAAAGCAACACGGTCAAAGTCATTTAAAAAATGCCATGATCGAAGTCTGTCTTGCGTTATTGACAGCCCGTGTAGAGAGACAATTGTGGATCTCTTTAATTTTGTTTTTCACTTCAAGCGTAATCGACTTCTGTTTTGGTAGCCACGATCGGTGGTTAACTGAAGTGAGGGAGTGTTGGGTTGTGTTGGTACACGAATGATGCATGAATACAGTTCAGAAACTCTAGCCAATGAGAAGACGGATTACAACAACTGAAGGCTATTCAGCCAATCACAGGCTAGAGTTCGTTCTGATCTGTATCATGTGTACTACAGCACGAGAGTTACACGTGTAGAGCCCCTTTCATGAATTGGTTTTCGGAGTTTGAGACTGGAATATGTGTTCGTGTTAAACAGGTGAATAATAGTGAAATTGCTCTGGTTGGGAACCGAAAACAGCTTCGTGTTAAGCGAAATTTCGTGTTAAGCATTTCGTGTTATCAGTGAAATTTTAATACAGAATAAGAAGGCCGTCGGCCGGGAATGCAAAAACGGTTCCTGTTAACCGGAAATTCATGTTAAGCGAGTTCGTGTTAACTGGACTCCACTGTACAAGGACGCTGAACCCATAACTGACAAGAACTCTATTACTGTTGCAAATGCATTATCAAAAATATATAGCCGAGGCCCTTTAAAATTCCCCAGGCTTGTGCAGGTCGATGACGGATCTGAATTTAAAGGAGCAGTTAATCAATTATTTGCAAAGCATGGCGTACTGGTTAGACGCGGCATTCCAGGTGTACACAGATCACAGGCAATTGTTGAGAACTTTAACAAGCAATTATCAGAAAGACTTTTCAGTTACCAGTATTCTAAGGAACTCATGCATGACACACGTAACACTGAGTGGGTAACAAGATTACCATCTGTGATAAAAGCCATGAATAATGAAGGCCATGCTATTAAATTGAAAACAATGCTGTCAGGGTCAGAAATAAAAACAAAAGTGCCAGACACAAGTTTGTTTACAAAACAGGTAAGATATTTATATCAACCCAGAGAGGCCGAAAATGACGTCAGACGCAGAGCAACTGATCCAATATGGTCTACATCTGTACACAATATAAAAAAAATAGTCCCCGGCAGTCCACCGATTTATTACCTGTACGAACCTGCCCCTCAGAGGGCATTTCTCAGA
Source organism: Semisulcospira habei (assembly GCA_036245525.1). Classification (NCBI taxonomy): domain Eukaryota; kingdom Metazoa; phylum Mollusca; class Gastropoda; family Semisulcospiridae; genus Semisulcospira; species Semisulcospira habei. The sequence continues at coordinate 188,278,339 of BTPG01000002.1, read as the reverse complement.
GAAGAATTACAGATTATCCCCCCAGACACTGTTACTCATTTCAGTAACTAACTCGTCAATCAGTTCATCACAAATGTCTTCAGATAACTTAAGCCTGTAATGACCGGGTGCATAAGCCTTTTCCTTACTGTGAAACACTCGTTTTGTGTCTCCTACTGCCAGTGACTTTTTATGTGTTTGAATCATTTCAAGATTATGTCTATTTGATCTCAGTCACTTGTTTGGATAATCAGGCATTAATGCACCATCTAATACTTGCTTATAATGTTCATGACGAATGTCTTTATTTTTTATTGCTGTTTTTTTTATACCTTTGGCTTTCGACTGACTACCCTTTTGGTGCAGTATAGAATACATTTTTGATCTTAGACCAACGTACTCAACAATAGGCACACCATTCAGTTCATCTTTAAACTTTCCAGGTACTTTTTTGTTTTGTGTGCTGTAAAATGGATGATCCTTTGGATAGTCAGACGTATCATACATGTGTAACTCTGTTTTCATGTCTTCATAAAAGTCTTCAGTAGGCACATCAATGATCATAGAGTCAGTGTCAGTGTATAGCAGTCGACAGTCAGGATACTTTGGTTTAAAGTAATCATAATAAAACTCAAGCATCAACAGTTTTGACAACTCAAGAATTGCCGTACCAATGAATACTGGCTTGTCCAGTTTAACAATCTTTTTTTTGAGTGACACTGCATACAATGATGAATGAAACTCTTTGTACCCTGTGTACTGTGGCTTACCTGTAAGTTTAATTGCACCTGATTCAGTTGTTACTAATCTCACATCTTTGCGGTGATGAGGATTTTCCATCGTCTTGCCAAAACAGGCATTGTTCATAAGCTTAAAGAAGTCTTTGTCGAATGCAGTGTTGCCGTCTCTGGCACACAATGTTGTGTTCTTCATTATGTAATCTTTCATGAAAGCACTCTGATCAAATTGTATGCCTCTGTGAACTTTCTTTAGTACTAACCCATGTCTGATGTAAAACTGTAACAAGCGATAGTGACAAACGTAATTGAATTTGTCACTCAAATTCGGTACAAGTCTAGTGTCTTCTTTTTTCCCTGTCATACTCATTTTCTCAACAGCCAATGGATAATCCTTGTGGTAATCGTGTAGATGGTGTGGGTACTCAAGGTCGACTTCAAAGATCCAACCCTTCGCATCGTTCCGGTCATGATTCATAATATTGTTTGTTATCTCTGTTATGTTACACTGTGACAAATCATGCAGACAAAAGTTTTTCAAGGGTAATAATTCACACATTGCGAACCCATACAAATTGTTAGCGTCCAAGTACATAATGAATGACCTTGACCCCCCCGGGGTCAATCCCCGGACCGGGTCGTCCAGATATTTATTATTTGCTCTGGCATAATTGTTTGCTGCAATACTAATACCACCTCTCAATCCACGTTCCACCATTTCACCCATCGTACGATCAGACAACAGGTCAATAAATATCTTCCTGGATTTTAAAAAAGCATCCCATGTCATACCAGGACTAGTTATGTAGCAAGCAGGGTCAACACTGTAGTGTAATAGACCCTTTTCACGATAACTTTCAAATACGTCTGATAGCAAACAAACGTCAGCCTTTAAGTACGGGTCATGGTAGTCACCAATCGTCTGACACCCTAATTTACCCCATGCATCAAGTGCATGTTGATAATCAGAGTCAGAAATACCTTTACCATTAAGTGTAGAATAAAATTTATCTTTTGGTAGCAGTCTTGTTTCCTCGAACACAACCCAGTCACTGATGTACTCGTACGGATATACTCCTTTCTTAATCAAGTCTGGTTCAAAATATTTACTTGATATTGGAAACGATGTCAGTCCATCTGCCAGACTGGCAAGACCTAAAGACAAATGTTGCATGGAGTCATAAAACACTAATTTGTTGTCCAACCTAAACGTCAAATATTTCTCAGTTGTCTGCGCTATACAACTCATTTTTTTGTAAGACTCATCCACAGCACGCATGATAATGTGTGAATCATACCCCCTGAGATTGTGGAAAAAGATTGGTAACTTATATGTCTTAGGATCTGTTTTTAATAACAAGTTACAATTGTTATGTGCAGCACCTCTGCACAGTCCAGTTATGTGATCATGGTCACAAACTTTATGACCTTCCAGAGGTTTTTCACAAATCCAACACATCACAGATGTATCAAAATTCAGTTTGTCTTCTTCTGTCATCATCACAGGCATCTGATTGTTTTCTAGATAATGTACTACCTGTCTATACAGTTGTCTCATTTCTGTTAAAAACAGACATGCTGCATTTTCCCCTCTGTAGATAACAGGTTCTGTATGCTGACCGGCTGACTTAACAAGAATATAACCAAAAGAACACACCACTTGATCACTCAATTTTACTGTCTTTGGTAATGATTCTGGAACAGGACCATCATACGGAACAACCAGTGATTCAAAATCAGCATACACTACAAATGGCAACTTTTGCTGAGATTCCCATAGTTCTTGAAATATACCTGACTACCAGGATCTGGATACTTAAGTATTGTTTGTATGTCATCAGCTGACCTACAGTGCAAAACATGTTTATGTGCTACTTCAATAGAGGAAAATCTTTGTAAACATCTCTTACACACTTCCTGTTTTCTACCATATTTCGACACATGATTATGAATTAGACGTGACATACTTCTGATAATTGTGTAGTGATCACCAATTAATAACATGTCAACATGTTTATCTTCTGGCTGTCCATAGGTTGGAGCAAGTGGTGATACTCTAATAGGTTGTAACTTGTCAACAGAGTCATTATCCCACACATACACATTTACAGATATGCCAGAATTTAATTGTTCAAACAAGTCTATGTCTTCTACCTTAACAAAAAAATCAATACCACTGAAATTGAGTTCATTTACAAATTTGGTGTAGTTAGATACGCGTTCAGGTCTTGTTTTTATGAAGTGTAGTTTAGCAAGCACACACCACATGAAACAGAAATTGTCATTGTTCTGTATATTGACGACAGCCTTTTTGTTTGCAACCTCTGTTGGCAGTGGTATCCATGATTTACCTAATATAGGATGATACCTTGACTGTTTTAATTGTAGTTCATGTACATGACCTTCGTGCCAACCAGACCCCTTCATTCTTGCTCTGTCAATTGCTTCAAGAAAGTCAGGCAATAGTCTTTGTCTAAACACGTTTTCCAATTCTCTTCTTGTGTTAACTGTGTGTTGTCTTGATATATACGATACAATCACTTCACCATCTACTCTGCTGAATTCTATTTTTGCAACAATCTGAATCTTTACACTGCCTGAAAGAAGATTATCTTGTATGACAGAAAAAGACATTTCTATCGATTCATAGACATTGTTACTATTGGATATAGGCAAGTCTGTTGTGTGAAACACATTTCTTAAACCTTGAGCATTGTCCGTCATTTTTATTTGTCTGACAAAATAATAATAGAAAAAATTACACCTTATGTAATACCACTTTATTGACTGTAACACTGTTAATATAAACATTTAGTTTACATAGTTCTTGAACTATTTGTTCACAAAGTATCTCAAACCAGTCCTGGCGGTTATTATTTTTAACTCTTAAGGTGGGTGTCCTAAAATCAACTGTTAAACACTCCACATTTGGAGGCTCATCAACATAATCCAAAGACACATTATATGACAGATATATTGCTGTTGGCGCAAGCGGTTTTAAGAGGTTTATGTCAGGTTGTTTGGAAGGTGTTCTTATCTGAGTAAAGTGCACAACATCTTTGAAGCAGTGTGTGATGTCAATGGTTTGTCCGTCCATCATTTTTTATGGACAAAACAAAAGTATAAATTAATTTACTAACCCATACCCTGTGGGTTGATCTGTCTTTAAAATAAGATTTAGATGCTTAGTTGATTTCAGTTTATTTTTTACATCATCACGTTCATGCTTATTTGGTATGACGTCGTTCTCTCTGAGACAGTCTTCAAAGCTGTCACCGATCCTTACAGTAAAACAAACAGATAAACTTTAGCTGTTCTTGAAAATCTTTTAGTACAGCATTATATTTCTGAGTGAGAATCCATACACTTACATTTGCATGTCTGCCACTAAAAGCCAGTTCTGCCAGTGTGTTTCTCTTCTTGACAATGTCTTTTTCTGCAGAACAGTCATCAACAATAAACAAAGTTGGCTGTCCTTCAAATTGTTTGTAAAAATACAGCATGTAGTCATTCAGTTTTTTCTCAGGGTCAACTAAGTAAATGTTGCTGTCAGTCCAAATGAATAAACGGTTGTGATAAGCTTTGTTGTGTTTGATAGTAGGACAGAATATTACTATGTTTTCGAAATGATGGATGTATCTTGTTTGTAAGACATCAAGTACAAATTCAGTTTTTCCACAGCCTGTAGAACCACAAAACAAGCCACAGTGTGGGTCGAGTGTCATTAAGTTCATTTTAATACTAATTATAATTTTAATACAAGTGTCCACTTAGTCTGCTTTCTGCAATATTGAGTTGAGCATCATAAATCAGATACAAATATATGTTTATTGCTCCTCCTGTTTCAGTCTTTTTTTGTATCTGAATTGTGATTCCGTCACTGCCGTTTTCAACAGTTTGTCCTGACCCATGTAAAAAGTCATCATCTGTACTGCGCAGGTCTAACCACAGTGCGTATTTTTCTGTCAGGTATTGTCCAATTCTTACGTCATACAGATGTAAATCTTTACACGCAATGTTTGCCGGTTTTTCTCTAAGTCTTCCACCCGCCCATTTGTGATCTCATCATAGTGTTGATAAGGCTGCATACCCGAAGCGTACACTTGATTAGGACATCCCTCAATCGTACAGGATAAATGTGTTATTTTTGGGTTGTAAAACTTTTCTGAATCTCTTTTGAATGGATTTTTGGGTTCAATAAACAACATCAGTATACCTTTCAGTGACCTGGCAGGTGTGTTAAGGTTTATGTTCCACATTGTATCACCTTTGTCTTTGGGTATTGTACTATGTCTTATCACGCGGTCATAATAAATTGGAAGTCTTGACTGATATTGATTTTGTATGAGTCTGGCAAGTTCAGTGTGTGTGACAATTTCGTATTCCAAGGATATGTTTGAGATCTTGTATATCGGTCTGGGTCAGTTGTTTTGATAACTTTTGCACAGTCATTAAAAGTTAGTTCAAAACTCAGACGGTCATTCAGTGCTCCTTCGTAATAAGGTAAATGTGTTGTCAGGATTTCAAATTCAAGTGGAATGTAAAATCTATTTCCATATGTATCTGCTAATATAACGTCCTCAATTACAGATGTTGATTTGTCTGCCGCATCGATTCTAAGTTTAGCAACGTTTGAGGACTGTATGCCTTGATAAACACGGTCTTCTCTTTCTTGTCGTGTGAGCCAAAGGTCTTTGTAACAGTAAAACACATCAGCATCATCAAGACTAAACACTTCCTGTCCTTCCAGTTTTACTTTGATGGTCTTAACAATTGCTCTGCCAAGATTGTCAACCAGTGTTCTGTTTGCATCTGATTCTGATGAATGTTCAATATTAAATGCAAGGCGTGCAGTACCAGGAACAATAACATCATTGGGACCCAGGTTTGGAAACTTGACAGTAAGTGTTTGGTTCTGGTCTATGGTACTTGGATTGTTTGTGATGACGATTGATTGCCTAATGCCCTTAACACCAAGAGGCTCACGTAGTTTTCTGTATGGGTCTAACTTTGATCCGTAGGACTGTCATCTTTATTATGCAAAAATCAAAAATATTAAATTAATATAAAAAAAACAATTGCTGCGGGAGGATTTAATCATGATGATATTGAAATGGATGTCATGGATGACTATGATACCAGTGCTACAGATATGACAGATATGACTGGTACAAGAAATACTTACAGTTTACGTCATGAACTTTTAGAAAGCAAAGTGAACTCGTTTTATGATCATGTTGGTGACTGCCCAGTCAACATAGATCCTAATCAGTTTGAACTTGATGGCTAGGGTCATTTATATTTAAATACTGTTGACAGAGGAAAAGTATATCTAACACATAAAAACAACCCTGCTAAGTTTAGATCTTTAAATACAATTAAAGGAGAAGTCGGTGGTGAGGCAGCACTGCAGCGTTACCTTGGTGTTGGTACTAGTAAAAAGTTGACACCGAGGCTTGTTACTGTGCTTCACGACACGCAAACAAGATTGCCAACAGGACAAGATATTGAAATGACGGAAGTAACAAGGCTGCCAGAAATAGCAAACACGGTGATACAAGAAACCACATTTACTGATGAAGTAATGAAAACAATAGATGATCCACCTTTGTCAATGTGGGAGATAAAGGGTTTGGATAAATCATTGCAGACAATCAGAGGTGAGATGGTAAATAATGTAGCAAAACTGGGTGAGCTTGATAATCAAATAGAAAGAGAAAAGGAAAAATTAGCAACTGCAGACGAGGAGAATCTTGACACAGAAGTAAAAGAAAGAATCCAACACAGATTAAATGGTTTGTATATAGAAAGATCAGGAAGGTTAGAAGTGATTAGTATTGAAAAAGAAAAACTTAAAACACAGGTCAACAGGATTAGGGAAACTATTCAGAAAATACTTCACGAAGACACAAGGCTGAGAGATTGAAAACACTTTCAGAGAGCAGGGTATCACTATTGCGAGTTTAATTACTGCTCTTGGATTTATTATCAGTACTGTTGCGCAAGTGGTGTTGGCTGTTACGGGTGGCGCAAGCAGTCCAGCCCCGGCACCTCCAACTCCACCGGTTCCGTCAGACCCAAAAGATTTACAGTCATGGGTAAAAAAACAACTAACACATATATCAGACTTGCTTAAGAAATTGGCTGTAAAAGCAATGGATGCGTTGCCTGGTATAATTGGTAGTGTAGTCAGTTGGCTGATCAATACTGCGGCGAAGGTAGTGGGGATTATGGCAGAGCATGTGTTTATCTTTTTGGTGACAGTAGGAGGGTTGATGGTGGGTTATTTAATGAAACAGATAAAGAAGTAATATACCTAATCCTGTGAGGCCTATTACCAATGCAGTTCTCTCTGACTCATGTGTGTTTAATGGTACTGGTGCTGGTGATGGTGATGATGCCAGTGCAGGTGTGGCTGTTACTGACATTACTGGTGTTACTGCCTGTACGGGTGGTGATGATACTGGGACCAGGGCTGGCATTATTATTGATTGTAGGTGTGTGTTTACAGATTGATTGAGTCCTAATTTCTGATCACGACCAGCAACAATAATTTCATTATTATAATTTGTTATTGTCCCATTTGTAATTGAAGGTCATATGGTAGCATGTATAACCCGATGCCAACTACAAAGTCAACTTTTGATCTGGCATATCTGAGAACATCTTGATAGCGTTGTATGCTTGATGGGAGATCTACTGTTGAATTTATTGAATCTTCAAGATTAGCAAGAAACTGTTTTTGTGAATCGAATTTACCACTCCCGTTTAAGATGTTTGATTTTGTTAGTGATTGTGCTCCAAGTATACACCACACATATGTTCTGATAGACTCATTGATGCGCTCGACTCCCGCTTGAGTAAATCCGTCACTCTTGTCTAAAATAAATGTGGTCCAGGCATTAGACTGTTTCTGTTCTATTGATCCTAACCATACTTGTGATTTTGATGAGAATGAAGTGTAACCAGGGTAGTAATCTTGAGGGTATTGTCTGTGACTCATAGCATAATACAATGTACCAATGCCATTGTGATCATCAAGGTTTTGTGCAAAGTCATACCTGGGGCTGATGTTAAACTCATTACAGATGCGTTCAAATGCCTTCATATCCATGGGGTTGTGATACCTGTTAAAACTGGATTCAGTGGGTAGAGGGGTATGCAGTTCTGACAGTATACGTCTTAATTGGTAATAAAAGGTAGACAGATCTAATCAGTTTGTTTGAGTGATTCAAGTGGTCTGTAAAAGAAACACCACACCCTGTAGTTGAACACAGAATAGCAAAGTTAAGTTGGTTTTGAAACATCTGTAGTGGTCTTGAGGACCACTTTCTTGCAGTTGAATCGTCTGTTATTGGAGGGTTTAGGTAATGGTCAAACAGATTTGGTACTTTCACTTGGAATAGGTCTTGTTCTGATACAGCAATATCAAGTTGATTTAGTTGTATTATTTTCTGTTCATAAGTAGGTGCGACATTGTATTTGGCATCTATATTAAATTAAAATGCGTTTACAGTGACACTTGTTGGTGATTTAAATTCCATCCTTCTTTTTTATGAGATAATAAAAATGTTTATTACCTTAACAAATCTTGACACAAGCAAACCAGTGTGGTTAACTAATGGAATTGATAATCATGATGGTAGTAAGGCTGTAGCTATCCATGAAATGTTTTACACTGTAAAGTGGTTTAATATAGAAGACAAAAATTATTATGTAAATCTTGATGGTGTGACTGAAGCTATACCACCTGGGTATTATGACTTTTGTACTATAGCTGAATGGTTTCAAAGTAAATTTAAAATTAAAGCAACTTTAAATCCGGCTAACTTACTTGTTACATTAGAATTTCCAACACAAAATTGGTTAAAAATCTCAGAGAGATTTGCATATTTACTTGGATTTTATTTTGATGAAGATTGGTAGAGATCAGATGATTTAGATGAATTTATGTTTAGTATTATAACAATGAAGACAAAAAAAACTTAAAATAACTGGAAAACGCCCTGTCAATTTGTCAGTACACACAGTATTAAATATTCACTTAAAAGAACTAAACATAACTGAGAATGTACACAATGGAAAGCCTTCGACTTTGTTGAGATGTGTGCCAGCTGGAATTGCACCCTATTGTGAAAGTGTGGTTGTTAGATTTCCTTTACAGTTTAAGAAATTGGGTTCCAGTTTCTTTTGAGTCACTGTGTTTATCTGTAACTAATCAGGATGGCAAACCAGTTCTAATGCATGATTTTAGTGTTGTCTTAGAAGTTAAATAATTTTATTTTTGTTTATAAAAATGAGTGCTGGTCCAAAGCCGAGAATCATACCAGTTGCGTGTCCAGTGACAGAGTTGAAAGATTTGGCTGATGTACAGGATTTTGAAAAGGAAGGAGAGGTAGGGGAAGTGTATGGTTTTGAACTTGATTCAACTGGCATGTACAAGCGGAAAGTAATCGATGACATGAAGGACGGAACAGAAAGACCAATTCCTAAACTTGGTCAGCTGCGTGATGTTACTGTACCTGTTCCAGTAAATAACGTGCCCTACAACTTAATACATGTGGGAAATAAATGGGTAGTTTCACCTGTACCTGATCCACCGCCCACAATTGACTGGGACATAAAGTTTGAATTTATTAGTCCTTATGTATATACTGATGATGAAGGCGCTTTAGTGTTTAGGAAAGTTGTTAACTCTGGGCCGCTGATTGTAAGCCTTGTTCCAAGCTTTGCCCCAGACAACAATAGCAGAGAAAAACTAAAGGTGCAAGAGTATGAAAAACGGAGATATCTTCTTACGCATAGAAAAAATAGAACAGATACAGAAGTTGTGTTTTCACCAGCAAACTTTGCCATGGCAAAAGAAGCGACAATAGTATTTGAAATTATCATGAGATCTGTTGCTTCTGTAAAAGAGGCAGATATAGCACAGGGAATCAAACTTACATGGAATGACACAGTGGCAGAGTCAACAAAGGTCTTTATTGCTATTAAAAAAGGCACAGAAATAGAAGTTTCAAGCAGTATACCCGCAGTTATGGTGGTGGTCGACAAAACAACTTTTGTTCATCTGAGTTACATAAAACTGGAACACATTGATCTTGTTTCATTTTATTATGCTAGCAAATTGTATACTTTTGAAGAGTTGCAAAATGTAATCACTGATTAAATAAAAAAAAATATTTGTAAATAAAAAAATGGTGAACTTGTATCCGCAACTACCGACGACTGATACTGTGTCGATTGAGACAATTGCATCAGATAAAACATTACAGGCAGACGCATTCCGATTAATAAATATTACAGATGCATTGAAATATTTGGAAAGTGAGGAGGCGAAATATTCTAGATGTAAGAGATGGTATAAGGCAGTATTTAATTCTGTTCAAAACACATCTATGGCTATTGGTGCTATTTCAGCTGGATTATCTGTTTTGGGTATTGTTTTGATATCAACTGGAATTGGTAGTTTAATTGGCGTTGATCTTGAAGGAGCTAGCATTGCCACAGGACTGGCATGCTTTGGTTTGGAAGGCATCAACAAGAGATTTCACACTAAATTACAAAAACATGAAGCATTGAGTACGCTGGCTGGTGCGAAACTTAGTAGTATGAAACTTATTATAAGTAAAGCGTTGCAGGACAATTTTATTGACGACGACGAATTTAAGAGAGTGCAGGATGATGTAAATAATTACAAACAACAAAAGTCTGAAATACAAAATAAGATGCATAGTCAATCCCCCGTGAATGTTGAAGAACTAAAGGCCAGTTTTTTAGAGAGGGGAAAACAGATTGGAATTCAGGAAACCACGGAAAAATTACAAAATCTTTTAAACAAATAAAGATCCGATTTGGTAATCGTTTATTATTTTTTCATTACACTTCACAAAGAGATGTCATGCCTGCTCATATAACCCCAACAGCTCCACCACCCGACTATTACTAAAAAAAAGTTTTTTTGTTGTCCTTGTTATCTTGTCAAATCTGTCCGAGTAAGTTGTGACTTAAGTCAGGAACTTACAATTTGTTATGTTTAAGTTTTTTACTTAAATCACTTATAACTAATTTATAGGAACTTAAAAAGTTATTTGACAGTTATAACTGACTTTGGAAATTTGTTATCAAGTATCTGTAGGTTACTTTAAAAAAAAATTGTTATCAAGTGCATATAACAATGTTGTTGTTTTTTTGTTTGTGTGTATGTATGTGTGTGTGTGTGAGTGAGTGTGTGTGTGTGGTTATTATTTAAATAATTATGTTTTGGGGTATTGGCACATAGACAATGGTAAAAATGTTCTTGGAATGTCTTTTCTTCTATCTCTACAGACATACATACATACATACACGCACGAAAAAGAAAAACACATACAGACATGCACGCACATGTAAACACATATAGACACAGGCACAAGTAAACACATACAGACACACACACGTAAACAGGTAAACAGGTAAACACACATACGCGCATACACACATACAGACACACATGCACTCACACATGCACAGACCCGCATTTCAGTGGTATGACATGGGACATGATCGCATGAGCTCCACATAGTTCACAGACTTGTAAACAGAATCACGGCATGCATGCACAGATTAATGCTGATATATATAAGATATCATATGAGCCGTGGGTTATTAAAATACACTTTTTTTAACAAAAGTCCCGTCTGTTTTATCCAATTCCCAATGGGCCTTTTCAAGAGAGGATCACACATGCCTCTCTTGAAGAGGCATTGGAAATTGGATATGGCTTTCCGTCGCCCAGACGGGACAAGGGAAGGAAGGATGGACAAACAGACAGACACACACACACACACACACACCCCAACCCTTACCCCCCTTTTCCTTCCCCTTTCCCCCCTTATCCACCCCTTTCCCCCCTTTTTTACCCGTGCGCGCACAATTTATTTTATTTATTTGCCTGGCCCGGTAATTTGTTTACTGTACTGAGGTCCTACAGTTCATTATTTATTTGTCCGGACTTATTTTTGGTCTAATTATTAGGGATTCGTCACTCCCCAGATGGGGCCTCAAAGACGAGTTATTTTACGAAACGAAAGAATTTGAGACCCCGAGGAGATTCAAACCCATATCACACACGTAAGAATAAATTGCCCCCAGATTTTCTCTTAGGTGTGTGACATGCAGCCGAAATCACCCCAGCCACTGGCGGTGGCCGAGAGAGGCAGTTATTTTGGGCTGATAACTATAATTGATTCCCAACAGGAAGTTGTGAAATCACCACCGGAACTAGATGATCAATTTTTACAGGTATGTAGCGTATTTACCGGGCTAATAATACAGCCGATTGAGCCGGGCCAGGGCTAAAAACATTGTTATTAGACAAATTAGTGTTGTTTTAGTGGGTTGATGCAGTGTTTTTACTTAGAAATGATAGTAATTTTGTATCTTTTCTCAGTAATGAGCGACGAAAGCAGAAAGCAGGCTATAAATTATGATTTCAAAGGGAAGTAACTGCTCCAATGTTGTTTTGCCTATAACCAAAGGTTAGCTCCCTGTGCAGTCACTGTGTGTGTATAAGGCTATTTATTAAGCAGATTTGTTTGCCACCTTATTTTAATTGAGAAAATAGACCTAGTCAGTGTGTATATCATTGATTTTTTACTAGCGTAAGAGCGTGCGTGTGTGTGTATGGCGGAGCTACGATCGTTTATCGGGAATTTCCACAACGCGTGGCATACGGCCGGCTTCGGCTATGCAAGTATTCAATAAACTACGCATTTCAAAATAAACACGCATACAGTCATCGATATACTGTTTGGCTCGGGTGCAGGGGGGTGATGCTTATAGAGAGATAGAACAATATACAATTACAAGAGAACCATATTCATTAACGCCACATTTACAAACTTGGGTTTATTTGAAATCGATATGGTGAATTAAAAATGGGATGGCGGTCGCGTGGTCAATGGGGGGTCATTGTCAAAATGCCGCGATTTTTGTGATCAATGTGGCGTTAATGAATATGGTTCTCTTGTATTGTATATTGTTCTATCTCTAAAGCTTTTGAAGACAAGAACAATGAACATTTACGGAAAATACAAAAAGAACTGAAAAGGGAGCTTAGAAAGGGGAAAAAGGAATATCGAAAAAAAAAAACAGAAAAAAAGTTTGAGACGGATAACATGAAACGGGTGTGGGAGGATGTGAATCTGATGGCTGGGAACAAGAAGCAAAAAGGTGTTCCGGTATTGAGTAAAACTACGGACTATGCCAACTACTTAAATAAGTTCTATACAAGATTTGATTGTCATGATTTTTAGCATGAGAGGGAACAGGTCAAGAAAATGCTAGTTAGTGGACCTAAACACATGCAAAGTGAAGTGATTGTGGTGTCTGAGAAGATGGTGCTTAGAGTACTTAAAAATACCAACCCAAACAAAGCGTCTGGGCCAGATGGTGTTAGATCAAATGTGTTAAAATTATGCGCTAAATGACTGAACAGAATTCTTTGCTATGTTTTTTATTTGTCACTTACCCTGTTCGTGGAAGACCTCTTATATTATCCCCATGCCAAAAAAGCAAACTGTATCTGTGATGAGTGATTTAAGACCAGTTGTTCTTACCTCATGTGTTATGAAGGTTTCTGAGAGAGCTGTTCTTTCACATTTTCAAATACAGGTTTCGGATTTATGGACCCCTTTTAGTTTGCTTACAGAAGGCAAAAAAGTGTTCATGATGCCATATTGCATGTTGTAAACAACATCTACTCTCATTTAGAAAACCAGGAGCCTCCATTCGACTGATGTTCTATGATTTTTCATCTGCTTTTAACACCATTCAACCACACATACTCGCTTACAAACTAGTTCACATGAACATAAATGCCTCTACCATTCTTTGGGTTTTGGACTATCTCACTAACCGCCCACAGTATGTCAGAATTAGTTCGGATTTAATCTCAGATGTACTTTTTACCAACACCGGTGCACCACAGGGGACTGTCCTGTCGCCTTTTTTGTTTTCTTTGTACACAGCAGACTGTAGAGCCACTCATGACGACTGTGTCATGGACAAAATATACGCAGACGACACGGCACTCACAGGACAGATTACGAATGGGGACGACAGACACTATCGACAAGAGATCGACGACTTTGTAGAGTGGTGCGATAGAAACTATCTTGAATTACTTGTTGGCAAAAGAAGAGAGATTTCAGGGAAAACAAACATCATCCCGATCCTGTTGTCATCATGGGAACAGAAGTTGAGCGTGTAGAGTCCTACAAGTATATAGGTGTTCTTTTTGACAATGCGCTCAACTGGAAACAAAACACAGAGTCTATTGTGAAAACTCAGGTCATTTAATGTAAGCCCTCAGCTTTTACTGCTCCAGTATTGCTAGCGTTCTAACTTTTGGACTGACGTGCTGGGGTAGAAATTTATGTTAAAGAGATCAAGATCGTCTTAACAAAGAAACCAAGAAAGTGGGTGGAGTGATTGGTAGAGCACAAAATACTTTGGACACACTGTACAACAGACAAATTGGCTGACATTCTTGAAGACAAAACACATCCACTTAGATATGAATTTGACAGCAGACGTATCGAACGAAGTGGCAGTCTTCGAGTACCCAAAAGTAGTACATCACGTTATGCCAACTCTTTTGTCCCTCATGCTGTTACCCTTTTCAACAGTAGTAGCAGTAGATAGTGTATGTCAACATTCTTTAGTTGTTTAGTACTAGCCCTTTCAGTAGTTCACTGCAATATTGCTGACACCATAAGCACAGGGGGCATAAATCATAAGTGTTTCTGATGCCAAGAGTGTTACAAAGGTAACAGTACAGCTGTTACAGTTCATCTCTTTAACTGAGATATATAGGTTATTTCATTAATTGAATGAGTGAATGATGATGCCATGTGTTGTATGGGCAGATAGTGAATTTCCCCATGAGGGATTAATAAAGTATCATTGTATTGTAAATTGTTTCTCCTCAAATACTATTTTTAACTTCAAACCCAAACTTGGTACAGAGGTACCTGATGGTTAGACCTTTCCATGCATACTAATGTAGATAACCGTTCGGCAGATGTGTAAAAAATGACAGTTTTTATTAAATTATAGTTGATCAAAAATTTCGCCAAATTTTAAGCCGGATTTGCCGCAAACGATAAGACCTATATGCATACTAATTGAGTGGTCCCTTCGCAAAGGTCAAGGGTCATGGGGGGGGGGGGGGGGGCGGAAATAGGTAAATAATAGCCATATTTTGACAAAAACTGTTTTTTTCTCAAATACTATTTTCAGCTTCAAACCCAAACTTGCATACTAATTTGGATGACCCCTCGGAAAGGTCAAGGGTCACTGTGTGAAAAATGCCAGTTTTTGACAGAATTGTAGTTCTTATCAAACTTTTTGCAAACTTTTCAATCAAATTTGGCATATAGGTAGCTGATGATAACACCTTTCTATGCATGCAAATTTACTCGACCCCTCACAAAGTTCAAGGGTCATGGTTGGGTTGACAAATGTGAGAAAAATGTATATATATTTTGAGACAACTCGGATTTCGCTGGTACAAAAGCCAACCCTTTACTTGTGCTTCGACGCTTGAACGCTTCCTCATTTGAGTGACCTGTTGGAGAGGTCAAGGTCACCGAGGTCACAATTGGTCATACACGTGAACCATAAAGGACTTTGCCTTTCTTGTTGTACTCTGTAGGCAAAACCTATGCACCGATCTGACAATATTAGTTTGAGCTAATGTCGTCCAGATGTTGGTCAGTGAAGAATTAGAGGGGTAGCAGTGGCTGTTTGAGGCGTTGACCTTGTTCTTAGAAGATAGGTATATTATTAAGATTAAGATTAAGACAGTTTATTGTCATATGTTTAAATGTAAAAGAAAAACAAAAACAT
Organism: Semisulcospira habei; assembly: GCA_036245525.1. Lineage (NCBI taxonomy): Eukaryota > Metazoa > Mollusca > Gastropoda > Semisulcospiridae > Semisulcospira > Semisulcospira habei. The sequence goes on along the minus strand of BTPG01000002.1, from coordinate 188,262,731 downwards.
TGGAATTTATCTGGATGTCAGTTACTAAGACTAAAATAACACACACACACACACACACACACACACACACACACACACACACACACACACACACACAGTAAACTCTAAAATATGATTTCCATGCTAAATACTAAGCAAATACCGGTATTAAACACGGCGAACGGGCACGCCTCACCGATTCAGTTATAAGCTGACTGTACACATTCCGACAAGTTCTCACTAGCCACTCTATGAAATAAGTGCTATCTCTTGAATGTGTGCTTTTTTCTCTCTATGCAGGTGTGGTGGTGTCTGACTGTGCAAAGTTCCTCAGTTTCTGATAAACAAGTGGACTATGTTAAGCACATACAGATCTGTGGATGGATGGATGATGATCATTGCGTAATTAGTCACCTTAACACCAGTAGTACTTAGTAGTAGTAAATCGCACCAAGGCAGGTCATGTCTGCGAATCGGACATGCAGTTGAGTTATTTTTATTTAGATTCTCCTACACAGAAAATCCCACCCTCAAAGATTCCCATGGTGGATTGTGTTTCTTTGTCTCACGTGCGATAGCAAAAGTGAGTCTATGAAATGGGCCATCCATCGTGCGTCCAGCGTCTATTGTCCGTGGTAAACTTTAACGTTGGCATTTTCTCGGAGACTATTCAAGCCTCAGACTTCAAACTTGGCCCAAGTTTGTCAAAACCTTTCTAAACATACCAATTTCAGTGACCGCTCTCAAAGGTCAAGGTCACAGAGGATCCAGAATAGCCATATTTTGTCACAAATACTGTTTTCAACTTCAAACCCAAACTTGGTACAGAGATAGATACCTGATAGTAAGACCTTTCTATGCATACTAAATTGAATGACCCGTTGGAAAGTTCATCGAAGGAGAAGAACAGGACAGGAGTTGCTGGAGGTCTCTCGTCGACGGCCTATACCCGGGTAGGGGTGACAGGCGTAAGTAAGTAAGTGAGTTGGAAAGTTCGAGGGTCACAGGACAAAAGCGTGAACAATGCCAGTTTTTGATAGAATTGTGTCAGTCTCTCTCTGCCAGTACACAGCCTCTCCAACAACAACTTGAGCCTCATGTAGTGCCTCCTCGCGGTGACACATGGTAACTGAGCACCTTACGGACTCAGGCTGAACTACAGGGGACTCGGAGGAGGTCTGGCCCCCAGACATGCGGCATGCAGGCCCACCGGTGTGTGGATACGCCCTGATGCCCGTGAACCAGACTCCCAACTATGGGTAAATAGCCCCACTGCCTTGTGGGTGCCTCGGGAGAGGCAAAGGCTAGGGGAGCAAACCCCGACAGAAAAACAACCATGGGCAGAGTGGGCTCAGCAGCCCTGGTAGGCAGCCATTCTAGGTGCAACTCCTTACAAGAGTGTGGGTAGATTGGACTCATCAGCCTTGGTCGGCAGCCATATCTAGGGATGGGATCCCAAACTCCCTGGGTAGACCAAACTCATAAGCTGTGGCAAGCAACTGGCCTAGGAGAAGTCAACTCCAAAATTAAAACAAGGGCAGGGGAAGCTCTCAATCCCAGTTAAGGAGGTTCCTACGAGAAGGAAAACTCGCAACTGAAACCAATGACCAACGAAGTCTGTGTCGCTGACTATGCCATCTGGTATAGTGTGGAAACCCGTCAGGGAAACGAGCACACACGCAACTCTTATGGATTATGCCTCAGATATAATTGTAGTTCTTACCAAAGTTTTTGCTAACTTTTCAATCAAACTGGGGACAAATGTAGCTGATGATAACACCTTTCTATGCAGAATAATTTAGTGGTCCCCTCACAAAGGTGAAGCTTCATGGGTGGGGGGGGGGGGGGAGGAGGGAAATGGGGGGGGGGGGGGGGGTCGAGAAATAGGTCCAAAATATCCATATTTGGACAAAAACATTTTTTTCTCAAATACTATTTTCATCTTCACGCCTAAACTTGATATAGGGATACCTGATGATAAGGCCTTTCTATGCATACTAATTTGGATGATCCCTCAAAGGAAAGGTCAAGGGTCACATGAGGTCAGCAATTTGTGAAAATGATTGTTTTTGATAGTTTCGTAGTTTTTGTGAAAGTCATTGCAAACTTTTCAAACTTGGGATAAAGGTAACTGATGATAACACCTTCCTATGCATGCTAATTAAGTCCCACCTCACAAAGGTCTAGGGTCACGGGGGGTCGACAAATTTGTGAAAGATGTATACATTTTGAGACAACTCGGATTTCGCTGATACAAAAGCCAACAGTCCCAAACTGTCCAAATTTTTCTCTCACCTCAACGTATATGCTACGGGATACATCTTCCGTGAGTGCGACATCAATGCAGCTTCTTTAATAATTAAAATTTTGGGAAATAACTGAAGGAAATTCCAGCTACTGCTCTCACAGGCGATGTTTTGTGTATTTTTGTGTAGGAAATCTAAATAACAGGATTCAACGGCACGCTAGGTTCTCAGATGTGACCTACCGTGGTGCCTATTTACTACTACCCGTATGGACAGATAACCAGCTATTCAACAATCATCCTGTGCCTGTGTTACAGTGCCCTTATTTCCTATGAGTGCTGTACTCCATACACACCAATATGAACTATAAATGAAATCCCACAACAACAAAAAATCAATAATGGCAGAGCCCTTGTGGCTCATGTATATGAGCAATCCACATAATTAGTCTACCTTTGTAACCTCGGTCTCTCCGATAGGTCACAGAAATGAAGAAGAGTTGAGGTTGATATTTATCCAAGCAAAATCAGTGTTTCCTCACAATTTATGAATATTTAACTTGTTTAACCTTTCCCTACCGCCCCTCATTTTTGACCTTCGTGAACTAAATTAGTATGCATAGAAAGGTGTTTATCCTCAGCTACTTTGATTGAAACGTTTGCAACAACACAGATGCAATTGCCCTTTGACCTTTCCCTGGGTTTATTCAGTGTTCAATAAATTAGAATGAAGCAGAGTTCATTTTTTGCACACTCCCTGCGCTATTAGCGCATTATTATCCAAAATTTTCCATAACTTTTTGAGCTGAGGGTTCACATACCACCCCACCACCACGCCCCCCCCCCCCACACACCCACACCCCCCCCCCCCCCTGCTTTTCGATATTTCAGCGGCTACGAGCTTGTTGCGGCACCACGCTAGCGCCCCCCCCCCCCAACCCCCCCCTCCCCCTACACCCACTCATCCCCCCCCCTCCCCCTGATATTTTGGGGGTTGGTGAAAAGATGCTCACACACACTTGTCCGTCACTTGGCCCATCCAGTTTCAGAAATGATTTATTACATTTGTACTCAGCACCCATGTGCGTACAATTTTAAGAAAGAACCCCGATGAAGGTGCAGCGTTCCAAGCATGTCTCAGGTTTATTTTGTTCATTAGACCGGTTGGCGACATACATTCAGTGTTCTGTTGGTTGTTGTTGTTTGTTTGTTGTTGTCGGTTTTTTTTTTTTGGTTGTTGTTGTTTGTTTTATTGTTTGTTTGTTTGTTGTTGTTTTGTTTTGTTTGTTTGTTGTGGGTTTTTTTTTTTTTTTTTTTTTTTTTTTTTTTTTGGGGGGGGGGGGGGAGGGGGGTGTTCACAAGCAGAGCAGGTACATCCATATTTCAGGCTTGTTGCTGTCAAGACATTAAGCAATGTACGAACAAGTAACCAAATACGCGTGTGCATATGGGTACTTTTGTGTACCTGTATACTGTGCACACACAAAAATGGGGATTCACCTTGATCCGCTGAGAGTTTCAAATCGACAAAGTGGCGCTACAGATAGCCATGCCACTGGTCTTTATTTTCACAAAATTGCTTTTGTTGTGCAGGTCACATGGTCATACTGGGAGCCCTGGATATGGTGTTGGGGGAACTATGATAAAAGTTATATGCGAGTTATTGAAGTGAAAACTTTCAATTTTGTTTAGATTTGTATTATGATAATCATGGTCACGTGCACCGTTGTTAAAACTGGTTGTCTTGTGTCAGATAGGTTGCAGTTACAGGCAACTAATCATCATTTTTTACTTATCTGTTGCACACTGTAGTGAACATGAAAATGAAATCAAAGTAACCTTCTGATTTAAGTCTGGCATTGGTAATTTATATATAAAAATAAAAAATAAACAGACTTGCCACAAAATATCAATATATAGCCTTTAACGGGACATCTCTTTACCAGTACTCATTGAAACTTACGCTTTATAAAACTGGTTTTCAATTTTGAAACCAATCAAAAATAGTTCTGCCAGTTCTGAGGTTTCAGGCATATCTTTAGACAACAAGGTTTTCACAAGTCAAAAGGTGTTTTTATCAGTACATTTGAAATATAAATTGTGTCCATAATTGTTCTGGATGTCCCTTGTATTTCTGGATGCAGATGGGTCACAATATTCTGATGAAGTTCATTAGTTATTTCAAATGTGTATGTTTATTTGTAGCGCTACGATGACATGTTGGTAACTCTAGGAATACATAAAGAAAACTGTATTGTCAGTTGTAGCGCACTGCAACAGTACCTTTTATTTGACTGGGTTTGATGGTGATTCTAAATATAATTGATATTTTTTTTACACCCCTCCCCCCAAAAAAAAATTTAAAAACAAAAATTTTGGTTTGTTGCTAATCAGCTTAAACTGTGATAAGTTGTCTATGAACTGCTGCCTAAGTTTCTGATGCAATACAACTACCGGTCAGTGATACCGTGAACTAGCCTGCACATGAAGCCATCAGTTCTGTAAATAGTACCAGTGGCCACTTGCACAGGGGCACCAAATTATACGATACCGTACACACCGAATATCAAAGAGGGCCATAGTTTAAGGTGCTGCTGACTTAGACCATCACAAGCGTTGTCTCATGCATATGGCTGTTTGGGCTTACTAGACTGCCCGGTCGTTGGCCCACCACTTGGGATATTTGAAAAAGGGTTAAATGTCCTTTAGCACAGTAATAGTACCGGCAGCGTCTGTGTGGTTAGTTATTTTCGTGTCTGACTAGTCTGGATTGTGCCGTCTATCCGGATGTTAAACACTGATATGAGTATCTGTCTTGACATTTTTTTAAAAAATGAGGATCATAGATAGCTCAGTTTACTACTGACATAATCAAGAAGTAAACTTCTAAAAGCTGTGGATTCTATATGCTGCCCCTCATGATCATAACAGAAAAGACACATCCGTAAACTGCTGTTTCGATTCCACATACCCACATTTTAATCACAAACCCTTACCCATTTTTTTAACAGCACGACACACCGGCATACACACGCACACACACAAACACACATATAAACACACACGCACACATTGATCAACAAATGATTTCAACATTAAAACTGCTACTGCATTGGAACTGGTATTAGAATCTCCTCATTCATCCGCCGGTTTGTCACTGACGTAAAGTAGATAGATGTTTGGTGCAGCTTCTATTACAGGGGTACAACGCTTATTCTTTCATTTGATTTCGATTTGGATAGTACAACTGTCGTCAGACAATCAATATTAAACTAATTAGAAACATACTGCAAGCTCTGTGTGTGTGTGTGTGTGGTTATTGCCCCATTGCAGTTCCCCCCCACCCCACCCCACCCCCCACCCCACCCCCCACCCCCACCCCCAGCATAGACGTAGTACTCACAGCCCACACAATGTTTTTTTTTTTTTTTGGTTAAACTGCTAAAAATAGAATGGTAATAGGTTGTGCCGAATTTCAGTTATTTGGGATAAGAATTATGTACCTTTTTAGTAGGATTCATGTTCTTATGCACGGAAAATTGCGATCGATTTTTTGTTGTGACGCGTAGTTTCGCTACAGTGTTGTAAAGTTTGACCTACGTTAGACTGGAAGGTTCGAGCAGGGTCGCGATCTTTCTAGATATGACGTCAAAGTTGTCGGCTGCATTTCGTAACATTGTATCGAAGGCTAGTTATTTATTTATTGGTGTTTAACGCCGAGTAGGCGACTAAGGCCATCTCACGGCGGTGTATCGAAGGCGCCTAGATTGTAGTGGAAATTTGTAGTTATTTCTAGACTGTTCTTTTTAATGAATATTAATGTGTTTGGGTTACGTATCTTTTCTGACTGGTTGTGTTTGATGAATTTGCTGGATTATTCTGGAAATCTGTAATAGTATAAAAGACCGTGTTCGGAAATGTGTGTACATTGTATGAAAGATGCAGTGTGTCAAAAGTGTTGATGCATTGTAGAGGAGACAGCCGGTGTAGCAGTGTTGGTGCATTTGTGGATGCATTGTGCAAAGATCTAGTGTGGTCTACAACCTTGTGCCACGTGTGACAAGTTGCAACTGAGTGAAGTTTCTTTACAAGAACACTCCCTACGTGCGTGCGTCTGGTGTGATTGCATCATACTACGACAACTACCACGAAACACAGTCAAAGCACATCGTGTCCGAGAACTAGCACCGACAATTAACTCTTCGTATTACATAAAACATATTAACATGACTACAGTTCAACACATGTGCAGGGAAGTTGTTATAACTACAACGCACACTTCCGTTTTGACGTCTGAGCTACACCGTTAGTAGCCGAATGTGTGGCCTTTTGGCTTGTTTCCAAATTTCATTGCTTCGACTGACCGGTTGTTTTATTATTTTTGAATTGCGTATAAAAGAATTTGAACTTATTTTATGCCGTCAAGCTGTTCGTGGGCACGGCGGAATTTCACTGTCAGTCGGCTGCTGATCGCTGGGTCCAATTTGTGTCATGTCTTGGGCCCGCCATTGTGCTACGACTGCCCCTCGAAGTCGCACTGGTAGAGTCAAAGGTAGCAAAATTGAGTCTGTGTATTGAGCTAGTGGTCGTCCGTCCGTCCGCAGTCGTCCATCATCGCCCAGCGACCGTTACCCGTCGTGCATGGTGATAAAAATAATAACATTAATAAAAATAAAAATAATTATAATAAAATAATGTTTATTTTTAAGGCGCAAAACAAATTTTCCTGTACGTGGCAACATGTATTCGGAAGAATAAAGTTGATTGACTGATTGATTGAACTTTCAATCAAAAAAGCTCTACGCGCCGTACAAATGACATACCATGCACCTTGAATCCTACAACACGTATACACACCCACGCAACAAGATGTACAAGAAAAAGAAAAATAACTAAATGGACACACCAACAAGAAATGCACACACACACACACACACACAGATACACACACACACACAAACACACGCACACACACACACACACACACACACACACACACACACACACACACATACACGCACACAAATACCACAAAACTAATAAAAGATACACCAGTCAAAAATATATTCGGAAAATGTATGTGAACTCATGCGACAGGCTTTTGGTTGAAATCCTAATCTTGATTTGTGAGGTAAACAACATAATAATTTATCTTCCATACACGCATCAACAACACACTAACATTACGTTTGACCCCAAAATCTTAAATTCTTTAAAACTGGTTCACTTCAACAACAGCTAAAAATGCAAGATTCTGATTGAGTTTTGTGAAAAAGAAAAGGTTTCAATTTGCAACTTTGTAACTTTTGGACGTTTGTTTCTCAGTTGGAACAAAGCCTGGGGTTCGGTTAGCTCATGTCGATGCTCGTCGTCATTAATAAAATGACACATTTCAGTACCGATCGAAATAGGCTACCTCCAGACCAAAGCTGAAAAAAAATCGATCAATAAATCACTGTTTCACTGTTGCCAGTGACTTCGTTTTCTGTTCTTTTTTTAAGTTAATTTGGAACTCCGTGCTTCTGGAATTGTTTGCATTAGAACAAGACCGAATATCTGGAAGCATGTGTCACTTGCTCCGATAATCAGTGCGAAAATCTGGTATTGCGGGGATGAAGAACGACCGATGTGCGCCGCTGACAACCTATAACGCCTTCTATAACGGAGGAGACCTCGTTGTGCCGGCCCATAATGTAGACACGAGAGCGAAATCTTTGCGCAATCAGGCGTGCTGAGAATCGATGTGGGGTTATGTTGGCAGACGGTGGCGATCTGTCACGGGTTATCGCAGTGGTGCCCCGCACTCTCTACCCCTCTCCCCGTCTCCGCCCCCCCCCCCCCTCCCCCACGTCCTCCGCCCTGCACCTCCTCTCTGCACGCTCGACAACGGATTGCCACAAAGCTAGCTGGGACTGCTGTGGCACCAATAAACAAGCATCTAACAAGTTTTTATTTTATATTACAAAGTGCAATCAGGCGCAGCCCATATAACTGGGCTCTCAGTTGAGTTTGGTCGGGTTTGCATCGATAGCCTGGCGTATCAATTGTATCGATAGTCCTACATTTGATATTCAGATGTATCCTTGGCTCTACATGTTTTGTATCAATTGTCCTATTTATCGTCAAGTCAAACGTATCGATAGTCCCACGGAATTAACGTTTCTCAAATCGATTGATCTCTTGTTGGTCGATTACTCTATATTTGACAGTCCTACAATTGGCACAGCGCTTGAGCTGTAGGTCACAGTGTCGGTCCAGGCCATCTCCCACGTATTACTGCAGTTTTATCATTCATATTTAGAATGTTGTTACCATTCCTTTTCAATATGCAGATGCTTTTCGTGTTTTGTTCGTAACAGGACAGTTTGTAAGAAAGGATGATAAAGCTTTCATCCTGCAATGGAAGTTTGTTTGTTGCCGATCCAATCTCTCTCTCTCTCTCTCTCTCTCTCTCTCTCTCTCTCTCTCTCTCTCTCTCTCTCTCTCTCTCTCTCTCTCTCTCTCTCTCTCTCTCTCTCTCTCTCTCTCTCTCTCTCTCAGGGGTCAATCTTAGGTCCTCTTTTATTTTGTATTTACATCAATGACCTGCCTCTAAGTCTCACCTACGAAGCAACACAGTGTGATATGTTCGCCGATGATACCTCAATCCACACAGCTAACAAAGACATAAGTGAAGTTGAAAACGGCCTTCAAAAAAGTCTCGACGATATATCAGCATGGTGTAAAGTCAACTCAATGATTCTGCATCCTACTAAAACAAAATCTATGATTATTGCAACAAGCCAAAAGCACCAGTTAAAACCTTTAAAGCTTAATCTATCACTCGGCGACGACATCATAGAACATCGTCTATTGGGGGTCACAATTGATAATCAGCTGAGGTGGCAGATGCACATTGACAATGTCTGTAAAACGGTTTCTAGAAATGTCTTTATGTTATCGAAATTAAAGTATTACACAGATAGTGAAACCAGAAAATTGTTCAGTAGTGCACACATCATGTCACATATAAACTACGCATCGACGGTGTGGGATTGTTGCAGTGATGTCCACTTAAAAATACTAAATTCTTTACATAGGAGAAGAGCAAAATTAATTCTTCCCGGCCCGCACTTGACGACCGAGGAAATACTCAGTAAAGCTGGATTCCTGCCCCTTCAAAATCATTTTAAATATAACAAAGGGGTACTGATGTTTAAAGTGTGAAACCATAGCACTCCAGAATATCTAACAGAGTTGTTTAAAAAATCAGATTCCTGCTATTGGAACATGAGGGGTCTTTATATTGTTCCAAAACCCCGAATAGATATATTTAAATCTACTTTGTCATTTGCGGGTTCCACAATGTGGAACTCACTCCCACATCATGTTAAAGCCACTCCGACATTATCTCGTTTCAAGGCAAGTCTTTTTAGGTATCTGACATTACTCAAATAATAATATCTAGTTATTCGTAGACACACGAATGTACGTGTATATTCTAACAATCATATGTATGTGTATGAGTGTGTGTGTGTGTGTGTGTGTGTGTGTGTGTGTGTGTGTGTGTGTGTGTGTGTGTGTGTGTGTGTGTGTGTGTGTGTGTGTGTGTGTGTGTGTGTGTGTGTGTGTGGGGACGCGTGAGTGCGTTTGTGCGCGGCGTATGCACGTGTTTGTGTTTAGTGGACTATATATTTTGTATTACTGTGCTTTGATGTCTCTTTTTTATGTCATGTATATTTTGTTAGTCGTAGTTGTAGCAACGGCAGGTACGAAAAATGACATAGTCATAGTGTTAATATCTTCACCGTTGTAAAATAAAGATTCATTGATTCATTGCGCTCTCTCTCTCTCGCTCTCTCTCTCGCGCTCTCTCGATCTCGCTCTCGCTCTCTCGCTCTCTCGCTCTCGCTCTCTCGCTCTCGCTCTCTCGCTCTCTCTCTCTCTCGCTCTCTCTCTCTCTCGCTCGCTCTCTCTCTCTCGCTCTCTCTCTCTCTCGCTCTCTCTCTCTCTCGCTCGCTCTCTCTCTCTCTCGCTCGCTCTCTCTCTCTCTCGCTCGCTCTCTCTCTCTCTCGCTCTTCATCTCTCGCTCGCTCTCTCTCGCTCGCTCTCTCTCTCTCGCTCGCTCGCTCTCTCTCTCTCTCGCTCTCTCTCTCTCGCTCGCTCTCGCTCGCTCGCTCTCGCTCGCTCTCGATCGCTCTCTCGCGCTCTCTCGCGCTCGCGCTCGCTCTCGCTCGCTCTCTCTCGCTCTCGCTCGCTCTCTCGCTCTCTCGCTCTCTCGCTCTCTCTCTCTCTCTCTCTCTCTCTCTCTCTCTCTCTCTCTCTCTCTCTCTCTCTCTCTCTCTCTCTCTCTCTCTCTCTCTGCCAACCCGGGTTTGAGCATGTTAGCAAACAAGATGAGGATTTCATCCCAAAGTCGACCGTATTGTTTTGAGCTCAGATGCGTTTATCTTTTAGAAACATTCAGAGTTGTTCCTGATTTTTAATTTATCTTTCTGATTTATATCTACACCTTAACTCATCCTACCCCACGATCCGCACGGCAATGACACACACAAACACAGACAGACAAATCTCGCTTCGCTCCAGTTTTACGTTCTGACGTAGCCACAGCCATTCTGAAAAACAATAAGACCCATGCCTACAACGCCTCTTGTTTTCACACGACTTTAGCGCAAACCGTATCATGTGACCGTGATACAAAAACCCTTGTAGCGACAAATGGCGGACTTCTTGTAGCCCTCTTTGTGACGCATCTTGGACGCGAGTTTTGTTCTATAAAAGATCATCAAAACGTTATAAAGTAAAAGTTACTTAGTGTTCTTCGAAACAACAAGCACACTAAGTACTGGAGAAGGGCAACGTCATGAAATATTTTAAATTACGTCATAAGTCTATTATATATAAATGTATATTCCTTTGACGTCAGCCATGTCTGGCGTGATCCAGGTCGAAAGATGTCTTCATGATTTCTTTTACTAAAATAATGGGGGAATGAAAACAAATACGTTATTGGTAGCAGGGGCTTGCTGCACGTCCCTTGTATGCCTTCGGGAGGTCAAAGGAACCATTGTGCCCATCAGGCATTCGGGGTACAATGGTTCCTTTGACCTCCCTCCGGCCGGAGGGGTGGGAAAATGCATGCAAGCTCATACACAATATGTTATTGATCGCAGGGGTTTGCTACACGGACCCTTGTAGGCCTACAAGGGTCCGTGTAGCAAACCCCTGCGATCAATAACATATTGTGTATGAGCTTGCATGCATTTTCCCACCTCTTCCACAATACGTTCGCAGACATCATAACAAAACTAGAGAGGCTGTCTTCCTAAATCGATTTGTCCGAGCAATGCGTCAACTCTTGCACATGCATAACACCAAAGACAGTATGTATAAGACAAAGCACTCACTCCGAGAGCGCGAGGACACGTTTTGAGAGTTATCTCCCTTGTAAACTTGTTAAATCAGGGCTGACCAAACGAAGCAAGGGGGAGAGTTTTGCAGAGCAATTTCTTGTTCGAACGCCCGTTACAAGCGAAGTTGTAGCGGCATATCATTCTTCCTTTTTCCTAAGCGGAAGAAACAATGGTAAGCTGATTACTCTGCGTTCTTATCTTTGTATAAATTTATGACCGTAGAATAATTTCATGACGTAGAGGATGTCTATCTCCAAAATGTTCGATTCTGATTTAGAGTTGCGTGTGACGGAGTTGTATGGGTGAAATGTGAAACGGACAGCCGTTATCTTTGATTTTAAATTTGGGAGAGTGGAAAACTGCAAAGACCCTAGCCGGCTCTCCACCGTGATTCCGAGAAATATGATGTCAGTGGAAAAGTGGTCTAATCGAGTTGTTGCAAGTCCAATGTTCGCCTACAGACTACAGTGTTTTGTTGGTGGTACTTGTATTTGAGTCTTATTTTATTTTTCCAAAAGATGTCAGAAATGGGTGCAGACAGGGAAGATCTGTTGGGACCTGCTTAGCTGCATTCACGTTCCTGCAAGCTTTACGACATTTTGACGACGGCCAGTTCACGTGTGCCACGAAGAGGCGCAGGCTGCTGCGGAATGATGTGCCGACTTTGTTTTCGGTGCCCAACCCATCCCCCACAACTAACGACAAAGAGACAGCCACCCAGACAGACAGATACTATTACAGAAGCGCCGCCTCACAAGCAGGTACACATGTTACCGCAGCCAGATACTTTTAATTAATAAATATAAATTTGATAAGCTAAAAACTTTATTTAAAAAAATAATAATAAAATGACTGCACAAAAAAAGATCAGTTGTCTGAGTTGTTTTCACAAATGTGTTCTTAACATCTGTTGATTATTATAATCGGACAAATTTTTAATTTTTATGATTTTCCGATGGCCTTTTTGTGTGTGCATGCTTGCGTGGTCAGTCAGAGGAAATGGAAATTGATTTTTTTTTATAGTAAATATGCTGCGGATTATCATGACATCATTAATGATTTAATGTTTGGTTGCTTTTGCGTGTGCAGATGACTCCAGTGGAGAAACTGATGTGGGGGGGGGGGGGGGGGGGGGGGAAACTGCAGCAACGGGTGGTCAGGACAGCGATTCACCAAGAAAGCAGGCTTTGAAGAGTCTGAAAACTGTGCACAACAGACTGTACCGCCTGTTGAAGAAATGTAAGTTACGACAGAAAGAAGGCAAACAAGAAAAGAAAAAGACATTAAGAGAAGGATGCAGCAGTGAAAAGCTTGGCCCATTTTGTTCTCCTTATTCGTGTATTCAGCTTATTTCAGCACATTTGCATAAAATACAAAAAAGAAACAAGGCCGGAGATGGCCTTAGACAGACAAAACAACAGCTCTATCTTTGTTTCATGCAAGCCCCAAGGCATATCGTATGCTTGGAAAAATCTTTGTCCTCCCATCAGTTTCATCCTTACGGAAAACTGCAACAGGGTTTAGTCTGCCCCGGTTTTAATGCCAAGAGTCTGAAAGCGCTTGAGATAAAAGTGTCTGCACTGCCGCTAAAAAAGTCAGATATGTGTGCAATAGTACTAGATGACATGACAATAAATTAAGAAAAAAATCACCTACAATGCGTTCAAATAGAAGGGCTAGAGGATTTGGGGGAGGGTGAGAGGACAAAGCTTGTGGCAAACCATGAGACTATCTTTGTTTTATGGGGTTGAGTTTCCCACTGGAAGCAGCCGATATGTTATTTTTTGTGCAGTGGACCTATTGACAGCATTCTCTGCTCATGAAGTATATTGACAAAGTAGAAGAAGCAGGCATGAAAGTAAAGGTTGATATGTGACGAAGGCTCAAAACCATTGACAAATTCTGCAAGGTAAGCGAAACCGAACTAATTTTCGTCCGCAACGACAGGAAAATACATCTGATCCATAACCCTTCAGATTTGTTGAAAAATCTGCGCAATAACTGACTTCATGAACCATAATCCACAAAGTCAGAGCTGTCTTCCCTGTCAACGGTCTCTATCTTTTGTCTTTGACTGGATTCTGATGTTTAAATCTTTTGAAAATTTGAAAAAGCCTCGCAGATGTGCCAATGCGTCCTAGAGAACTCTATAAAGGGCGCGCACAGTGCATACGTGTCATTGGTTTGTCAAACGTCATTTGTCATGACGTTTTTGTTTTGTTGTGGTTGTTTTTACGTAAGTTTATAGTTAAGGTGATACGAGTCTTGCTTTCTCTTCAAGACATGAGAAAATGGCGACAAAACTAGAATTTCATGGTACAATTTAAGTCTTGCTAAAATTTGTGTGAAATCAGGTTGACTTTACCTTTAACAATGTCGTAAGTAGGGGGGAAGGCCACACTGAACACTACCGGAGTGACTCGGCGGCAGTGCGGAGTTTCCTCCGGATGGAGTCCACTACTACCTTACAAATATAGCAGCAGGGCCGGCAGTCTGGCTGGAACAACTGGCGGGCCTGGGAGAGGACACTGGGGTTGATGGGGAAGAGCGGCCTGAGAGGAAGATCTCTAAGGTCGACAAAAGAAAATTGGAGCAGCAAAATAAATAAATAAATAAATAAATAAATAAATAAATAAATAAATAAATAAATAAATAAAATTAAAAATAAAATTAAAAAAGAAATTCACGAATTATATAGGTTAATCTTACGAAAAACAACAACATTCTTCTCATTAATACTCGCATGATTTTTCGTATAAGGTATTCACGTAAGCCTACAGTTTGTCTCGGCTGTCGGGTACGATTGACCTAGGTGTGAAAATCAGACAATTTTCTTAACCACTTTTTCGGAGTCATTTGTAAAACAGCTGACATAACTTTAATTTTCTTTTTTTTTTACAAAAAAAATATCTTCTCATGATTTTTCATGAACAATGTTTGCATAAGCTTGCTGTTTGTCCCAGCCCTTGGGTAGGATGGACCTCACCGGTGCGCGCATTTTCAGCCAATCAGAAAATAGACAAAAATTGCCGAAGCGCGGTTCTGTTGCTGGGTGCCACAAGCTTTCCCGTAACTAAGCAAGGAAATGGCGAAGCGCGATACTGTTTGTGCGTATACATTTCACTGAAATGGTTAGACATTGCCGTTGGGGTACCTGCAATCGGGACGAAAGCTACCCTGAAACCATCAAAGAAAAGCTTCTGGCTCAATTTTTCCCCTCCCGAAACCAACGCAATGGGCTGAATAAAACTTAAAATGCTGTGGACCGCACACTGATCCGCGGCATCTCAACATAAGTGTCATTTTTAAAGATTGTTCTGAAAATGGTTACAATTCACTTGCGGAAGTGGTACATAATTCAGCGATCGAGTTATCACGGCCGGAGCGTACTGTGGGCCTACAATAATATGCAAGCACTCGCTATCAGGCAGTACCGCTACACTGATCTGCACACTTGGGATGCATATATGTGTGTGTGTGTGTGTGTGTGTGTGTGTGTGTGTGTGTGTGTGTGTGTGTGTGTGTGTGTGTGTGTGTGTGTGTGTGTGTGTGTGTGTGTGATATTTTAAATATGGAATTAACTCTCCAGAAACACCATGACCAAAGGTGTATACCCTTACGTTTCTTCAGAGAGAGGAATAATGAGAGAATTGAACCAGAATTAACACAATGACTGAGTTAACCCCCTTAATTATAACTTTTAGAAACCTCATCAGCTATGTTCCCCACACAGAGTAAATACCGTTGGAAGTTACCCCCTAAATCATTGCTTTTTTAAACAGTCACAATTTTATGTACCTCTAATAGTAATAATTTAAGGGGTTAACTCAGTCATTATGTTAATAATACTTCAATTCTCTCATTATTCCTCTCTCTCTTAATTAGCTCATATGTCCGCTGTCGCAATGTTACTATGTATGTACACACAGCCGGTTGCTAGCACTCTGACTGGGACTGTGCATGACTAGAACACGGCCTGCCTACACTGAAATAATATATGTAAAGCGAATAAAGATATTTACCACGTCACAATGAATTCTTCAGAGCTGAAAACGTTTGCACAATCACCCTTAAATATGTACAAGCACTACCTCGTATGCATTAAATTAAAAGATTGACCCCGAGATATGCTTAAGTGCTCCCTCATAGTCTATTTATCAGAAATTTGACCTCAGAACATGTTAATAGGTTTGGATAGGGGTTTTACTCTATGACACATGTCATTTTGTAAGCCACCTGTCTTGTCTAATCGTTGCCACGCGCCACGTCGCTATTCAATGTGAGAGGGGACACTTTTATGAATAAGGCTCTAAGGCTTTTGAAAATGCCTGAGAGGTGTCAATACACTCAAGAAGACAGCTTGTTTGGAAGTTGACTTAATATAATCATGACTGGTCCCCGAGAAATCAAATGGTGGTTATACTTTGCACTATAAACAGGCAGCTGGAAAACAGTTTGATAAGAAACTAACAAGTAATATCTCACACACACACACACACACACACAAACAGACAGGCACACACACACACACGCACACACACACACACACACACACAAACAGACATACACACAATCAAACAAACACACACAACAGACACAACAAACACACACACTTACAGACACGTACACACAAACACACACACACACACACACACACTCACGTCTGTACAATTTACCGCAAGCCTGAGCCTGATCTGCCAGGTGTGACATCACAGTTGTTCGCCTTTTGTGAACGCCTCACACCGCTATTCAATAGAGGGGATACATTCCATTCCTTTTCAATTCAGACACGAGCTGCAACGGGACTGTGCTTTGTGAAAAGCTCTCAGCTGTCAAAGGCCTTTCATAGCTACAGCCTTTCAAATCGCTAAGTTCTGTCAAAGATCAACAAGGGGACATGTTACTTTTCAAAAAGAGAGCAGTCATTTACAAAACGGTTTTACATGTAAGGGCTTATATATTTATGCCTGGTTTAATGACAAAGAAACAAATGTGTTTATAAAGTTTTTTGTTTTTCTAAATTGTATTATAAAATGAATTCAGATGAACTGCTATTATTAAATGATATTGGTGCTTTAGAAAACATAGACTTAGATTCGAAACAGGAAAGACTTTTATCTGTAGTGGTTTCTGGTCATTCCAAAGCTTATCTCGGAAAGCAATATTCAACCGAAGATATACAATCCCTCATGGCTGATGATTTATTTAAACTTCATTCTAAATATGATCAACACATGGCTTCACTAATGACCCATGATTTGAGAAAATCAATTGTCTGCTTGTATTCAAAAGTTGTGAGTTATGCTCTTCCTGTAGACATTGAAAATCTCACAAATGACCTCGAGAGTAACCCCATTGTAATGAGTGCAATTGGTAAATTAGCTTGCCTTTTATTCTACAGGTTTGGTAATTTGCTTGCTCCTCTGGTAACATTAATCGTAACTAGCAGCCATATCGATTTTACAAATTAAATTTTTTTGCTGATAAAAATGGACGACCAACAGACGACCCCCCAAACGACCCCACAGATGAACCCTGTCCCGGACCCTGCCCAGACTCTGATTCACACAGTGACAAAAACAGCTAAAAATGCAGGTAGAATTCAGGCAGGGAAAAGGTTAGCCGAATGGAACAAGCAAAAAAAGTTACAGCTACAGGCGCTAACAGAAAAGGCTCATGTAAGTGACCCACTGTCAACACCGTCAGAACTGGCAGGGCTCTCAATACCCCTGTCACACCCACATCAAAGTGAAAGACCTTCAACCCAGTCTAATTCTGAAACAGCAAAATATGTAGTTGCTGGATTTGTTGTCGGATTTGGTTACGTAGCTTACCAATTATACAAAAAATACAAACCACAGACTCGTACAGTGACCAAAAAATTAAACATTCCATCATCAAAAACAGAAGTCTCCACATTACCAGTAAAATCCAAAGCCGTTGACCCATTTTATATGGAGTAAATAAAAATATTATTTTAATTTTTATTGCCTAAGAAATGAACGACTCAAAGAATTTAATGAACCTTGTTTATCATTCTGCCGTGATAAGTGGACTAGCAGTATCTTATTCTATGCTAGGAAAAAATCTACTCAAAATGAAATCAGCAGACTTGAGTAGATTAAATTTTGAAGACAGCGCTAAGCTAATTGTAGTTGTTACAGCATCAATTGCGACAAAAGATTTTCTTGTCAAGCAGGGAATTATTCCCGAAAAGGTTTCTATGTAAATAAAAATAATATGGCGACTTTGGCAGTAATAATTGGAGGCATGATGGTCAACGCTCTGGCATTTAGTGGCTCAAATTATCTCTTTTCAAAAGTAGGCAGAGAGGAATCCGCAGAAGAAATGAAACGTCACAATGAGGCATCAGAGAAATTTGCACAAGCGCAACAGGATTATGAAAAGCAGCGAAATAGAGAAACTTGATTTTATCAATGAAAGATTGAAGCTTGAAGGTCACGCACAGCATACGTTTTCAAATACAGACGAAGCAATTCGTGAATACTATCTTGTCACTGGTAATGACATGTCTACCCCAAAACCTAAACTAAGTGACTATTACAAACCGAGTACAGAACAAAGAAACGGGGAGATAATCTTTGTTCTAGTGGGAATGACATTTGTATTTTTTACTGGTCTTTATATTGCTAGAAGAAATGAACGTAGAAAATAAACTATCAAAAATATATTACTCTCCATCAGGGTATTGGAAAGGAGCAACCGCTATTCAGAAATTACATGCCGCTGTGGGCGGAGATATATCACTCAATCAAGTCAAACAATGGTTGCAGAGACAAGCAATTTGGCAGATATATCTTCCTGCTCCAAGAAAGATATCTAGACCCCATTTTGAAAACACTACCCCCAATGACACACATCAAATGGACCTCCTGTTCCTACAACATGATACAATAAGAAAGAAACGATATAAGTACGCATTAACTGTTGTTGACATTGCGTCAAGGTACAAAGACGCTGAACCCATATCTGACAAAACAGCTACCACAGTTGCTACAGCATTAACAAAAATATATAGTCGAGGCCCTTTAAGATACCCCAGACTTGTTCAAGTTGATGACGGATCAGAATTCAAAGGTGCTGTTAATCAGTTATTTGCGAAGCATGGCGTAATAGTTATACGCAGTATTCCAGGTGTGCACAGATCACAGGCAATTGTAGAGAACTTTAACAAACAGTTATCAGAGAGACTTTTCAGTTACCAGTATTCTAAGGAACTCATGCATGACACACGTAACACTGAGTGGGTAAAGAGATTACCACATGTGATAAAAGCAATGAACAATGAAGGTCATGTAAAGCCAGTTGATGCTATTAAATTGAAAACAATTACAGACCCAAAAACAGGACCAACCCCCGCACTCGACACAAGTTTATTTATTACACAAGTAAGATATTTATATCAACCAGGGGAGGCCGAGAACAACGTGAGGCGCAGAGCGACCGACCCCATCTGGTCAACGTCTGTACACAATATAAAAAAAATAGTCCCCAGCCCTGACGCAACAATATATTATCTGTACGAGCCTGCACCACAGAGGGCATTTGTCAGAGAAGAATTACAAATTATTCCCCCAGTCACCGTTACTCATTTCAGTAACTAACTCATCAATTAATTCATCAACCAGTTCATCGACTATTTCTTCAGATAACTTGAGTCTGTAATGCCCAGGCGCATAAGCTTTTTCCTTACTATAAAACACACGCTTTGTGTCCCCAACTGCAAGTGACTTCTTATTTGTTTGGATCATTTCAAGATTATGTTTGTTTGATTTCAGTGACTTGTTTGGATAATCAGTAATTAATTCACCATCTAATACTTGCTTGTAATGTTCATGACGAATGTCTTTATTTTTTATTGCTGATTTTTTTATTCCTTTGGCTTTTGACTGACTACCTTTCTGATGCAGTATAGAATACATTTTGGATCTCAGTTCAACGTACTCAACTATTGGCACACCATTCAGTTCATCCTTAAACTTTCCAGGCACTTTCTTATTTTGTGTGCTAAACAGTGGGAGAGATAGTAAAGTGGACAGTTGATAGGCACCACTCCCCTAATCAATACATTTATTATAATCAACTAGCCATTCAGACAAACCAACTCCCAACACTTACCGCCAATGCCTTTATTACCTAACCGTACTAGTTTCTTTCCAGAAATCATTCAATGCAACGTTTTTTGATCAGCTGCCAACCCGTGATTATTAAAGCAGATCCCCCACCCCACCTAAATAATGCTGCCATTGACTTCTTTAAACAAAATTATTATATTACGTTTTAAAATGAACCAAGATGAACTGCTACTTTTAAACGATATCTGTGCTGTAGAGAACAAAGACTTAGACTCTAAAAAACAAAGGCTTATCTCTGTTGTTGTTTCTGGAAAATCAAAATCTTTTCTTGGTAAACAATACATGACAGAAGACATAGAATCTCTCACCGCTGACGAGCTAATCAAACTACATTCAAAATATGAAAATCACATTAGTTCACTAATGACACGTGATTTGAGTCGATCTCTTGTCTGCCTATACACAAAAGCTGTGAGTCACTTTCTACCTGTTGATAGTGACAGCCTTTTACATGATCTCGAAAGCAATCCTATTGTCTCAAGTTCAATTGGCAAATTAGCATGTGTCATGTTTTACAAGTTTGGCAATTACCTGGCACCTGTGGTAACCTTACTTGTTACTAGTAGTCATATTGATTTTTCTAAAATAAATTTTAAATTAGAAGAAAATGGACGAGACGACTCCACAACAGAGCCATGTCTTGACACAGGTTCAAACAGTGACTAAGACTAAAAGTCCAGGTCGAATAGAGGCTGGGAAAAGATTAGCTGAATATAACAGACAAAAGAAATTACAGCTTCAAGCATTAACAGAAAAGACTGACACACCATCACCACTTCCACCAGAACAAACACAACCACCCAAAAGTGAGAAAAAACCAACTACAAAATATATAGTTGCTGGATTTGTTGTCGGATTTGGTTACGTAGGTTACCAATTATATAAAAAATACAAACCAAACACTCGAACAGTGTCCAAAAAATCAAACACTCCAAAAACAAAAGAAGAAGTCTCCACATTACCAGCAGTTTCAAAACCTTTGGACCCATTTTACATGCAGTAAATAAATTTATTATTATTTTAATTTTTGTAGCATAAGAAAATGAGCGACACAAAGAACTTAATGAACCTTGTCTATCACTCTGCTGTAATAAGTGGACTAGCAGTAGCTTATTCTATGCTGGGAAAAAGTCTTCTCAAAATGAAATCAGCAGACCTTAGTAAATTAGACTTCGAAGACAGTGCTAAACTAGTAGTTGTTATAACAGCATCGATTGCAACAAAAGATTTTCTAGTCAAGCAAGGAATTATTCCAAAAAATATTTCTACGTAAATAAAAGTATGGCAACTATAGCTATTATGGTTGGTGGTGCAGTTATTAACGCATTAGCTTTTAGTGGATCAAACTATTTCTTTTCAAAAGTTAGTAAAGAAGAATCAGCAGAAGAAATGAAGCGACACAATGAGGCATCTGAAAAACTAGCTCAAGCTCAACAAGATTATGAAAAGCAAAGAATTGAGAAACTTGATTTTATTAATGAAAAACTAAAACTTGAGGGTCATGCACAGCATACATTTTCAAATGTTGATGACGCGATCAAAGAATACTATCTTGTAACTGGTGAAGACATATCTATTCCTCAACCAAAACTTAGCGACTATTACCAACCAAGCTCAGAACAAAGAAATGGAGAAATAATATTTGTTCTAGTAGGAATGACATTAGTATATTTTACAGGAGTTTATATTGCTAGAAAAAATGGCAGACGCTAAACTATCAAAAATATATTACTCCCCAATTGGCTACTGGAAAGGGAATACTGCAATAAAAAAATTACATGCTGCTGTGGGTGGAGATGTTAACCAAATAAAACAGTGGCTTAAAAAACAGGCAATTTGGCAAATATATCTTCCTGCTCCAAGAAAAATAACAAGGCCTCATTTTGAAAACACATCACCTAATGACACACACCAAATGGACCTCCTGTTTCTTCCGCATGACACAATAAGAAAGAAACGATACAAGTATGCATTAACTGTTGTTGACATAGCTTCAAGGTATAAGGATGCAGAACCCATAACTGACAAAAAAGCTGTAACAGTGGCCACTGCATTATCAAAAATATATAGTCGAGGTCCTTTAAAATACCCTAGGCTTGTGCAGGTTGATGATGGGAGTGAATTTAAAGGGGCTGTTAATCAATTATTTGCAAAGCATGGCGTACTGGTTAGACGCGGTATTCCAGGCTTGCATAGATCACAGGCAATTGTTGAAAACTTTAACAAGCAATTATCGGAGAGACTTTTTAGCTATCAGTATTCTAAGGAACTCATGCATGACGCACGTAACACTGAGTGGGTTAAAAGATTACCTTCTGTGATAAAAGCAATGAATAATGATGGTCACCCTAAACCTGTTGATTCTATTAAATTGAAAACAATACCGTCAGAAATAAAAGCAATAACACCTCCAGACACTAACTTATTTACAAAACAGGTGAGATATTTGTATCAACCCGGTGAGGCTGAAAATGACGTTAGACGTAGGGCAACTGATCCAATTTGGTCTACATCTGTTCATAATATAAAAAAAATAGTTCCTTCAGCTAATGCAACAATATATTATCTGTATGAGCCTGCACCAAAGAGGGCATTTGTCAGAGAAGAATTACAGATTATTCCCCAAGACACCGTTACTCATTTCAGTAACTAACTCATCAATTAATTCATCAACCAGTTCGTCAGCTATTTCTTCAGATAACTTGAGTCTGTAATGACCAGGTGCATAAGCTTTTTCCTTACTATGAAACACTCGTTTTGTGTCTCCAACTGCCAGAGACTTCTTATGTGTTTGGATCATTTCAAGATTATGTTTGTTTGATCTCAGTGACTTGTTTGGATAATCAGGCATTAATGCACCGTCTAACACTTGCTTGTAATGTTCATGTCGAATGTCTTTATTTTTTATTGCTGTTTTCTTGATACCTTTGGCTTTTGACTGACTACCCTTCTGGTGCAGTATAGAATACATTTTTGATCTCAGTCCAACGTACTCAACTATAGGCACACCATTTAGTTCATCCTTAAACTTACCAGGCACTTTCTTGTTTTGTGTGCTAAACAATGGATGATCTTTAGGGTAGTCAGACGTGTCATACATGTGTAACTCTGTTTTCATGTCTTCATAAAAGTCTTCAGTACACACATCAATGATCATAGAGTCAGTGTCAGTGTATAACAGACGGCAGTCAGGATACTTTGGTTTGAAGTAATCATAATAAAATTCAAGGATTAATAATTTTGACAACTCCAGAATAGCCATACCTATAAATACTGGCTTGTCCAGTTTAACAATCTTTTTTTTGAGTGACACTGCATACAATGATGAATGAAACTCTTTGTACCCTGTGTACTGAGGCTTACTTGTAAGTTTAATTGCACCCGATTCAGTTGTGACCAGTCTCACATCTTTGCGGTGATGAGGATTTTCCATTGTCTTGCCAAAACAGGCATTGTTCATAAGCTTAAAGAAGTCTTTGTCAAATGCAGTGTTACCTTCTCTCGCACGAAGGGTTGTGTTTTTCATTATGTAATCTTTCATGAAAGCACTCTGATCAAATTGAATGCCTCTGTGAACTTTTTTTAGTACTAACCCATGCCTGATGTAAAACTGCAGCAATCGATAGTGGCAAACGTAATTGAATTTGTCATTCAAATTTGGTACAAGTTTGGTGTCTTCTTTTTTCCCAGTCAAACTCAGTTTCTCAACTGCTAATGGATAATCATTATGGTAATCATGTAAATGGTGTGGATACTCCAAGTCTACTTCAAAGATCCAACCCTTTTCATCATTTTGACCTCGATCCATAATATATTTTGTTAATTTTTTTATGCCATACTGTGACAAATCATACAAACAAAAGTTTTTTAATGGCAACAATTCACACATTGCAAATCCATACAAATTATTAGCATCCAAGTACGTAATAAATGACCTTGACATTGAGGGGTCAAAGTCGTCAAGATATTTATTATTTGCCTTGGCATAATTATTTGCTGCAATACTAATGCCACCCCTCAATCCACGTTCCACCATTTCACCCATCGTACGATCATACAACAGGTCTATAAATATCTTACTGGATTTCAAAAATGCATCCCATGTCATGCCAGGACTAGTTATGTAGCAAGCAGGGTCAAGACTGTAGTGCAACAAACCCTTTTCACGATAACTTTCAAATACATCTGCTAGCAAGCAAACGTCAGCTTTCAAGTACTGATCGTGGTAATCACCAATTGTCTGACACCCTAATTTATCCCACGCATCAAGTGCGTGCTGGTAATCAGAGTCAGAAATACCTTTACCATTAAGTGTGGAATAAAATTTCTCTTTTGGTGGCAGTCTCCTTTCTTCAAACACAACCCAGTGATCAATGTATTCATAGGGGTAGACTCCTTTCTTAATCAAGTCTGGCTCAAAATATTTACTTGTTATTGGATACTCAGTCAGTCCTTCTGCCAGACTAGCAAGACCTAAAGACAAATGTTGCATGGAGTCATAAAATGCTAATTTGTCCAATCTAAAAGTCAAGTACTTCTCAGTTGTCTGGGCAATGCAACTAATTTTTCTGTAAGACTCATCAACAGCCTGCATGATGATGTGTGAATCATATCCCTTCAGATTGTGAAAAAAGATTGGTAACTTATATGTCTTAGGATCTATTTTTAATTTCAAGTTACAATCACCATGTGCAGCACCTCTGTAACGCCCAGTTATGTGATCGTGGTCACGAACTTTATCACCTCCCAGAGGCTGTTCACAAATCCAACACGTCTCTGCTGTATCAAATTTTAGTTTGTCTTCTTCTGTCATCACCAAAGGCATCTGACATGTTGTGAGATATTGTACTACCTGACTATACAGTTGTCTCATTTCTGTTAAAAACAGGCATGCTGCATTTTCACCCCTGCAGATAACAGGTTCTGAATGAAGACCGTCTGACCTAACAAGAATGTATCCAAAAGAACACACCACTTGGTCACTCAATTTTATAGTCTTTGGTAATGACTCTGGAACAGGACCCTCATATGGAACAACGAGTGATTCAAAATCTGCATACACTACAAACGGCAGCTTTTGCTGATTCCCATAGTTCTTAAAATACACTTGACTACCAGGATCTGGATACCTCAGTATTGTTTGAATGTCATCAGCCGACCTGCAGTGCTGCACATGTTTGTGTGCTACTTTAATAGAGGAAAACCTCTGTAAACATTTTTTACAAAATTCCTGTTTACCGTCATGTTTTGTTGTATGATGAATTAGTCTTGACATACTTCTGATAATTGTGTAGTGAAAGTTATCACCAGATCTTATTAGCAACATGTCAACATGTTTATCTTCTGGCTGCCCATAGGTTGGGGCAATTGGAGATACTCTAATTGGCTGTAACTTATTCTCAGATTCATTTTCCCACACAAACACATTCACAGATATACCAGGATTTAGTTTTTCAAACAAGTCTATATCCTCTATTTTAACAGGGAACTCAATGCCACTGAAGTTGAGTTCGTTTACAAATTTGGTATAGTTAGATACACGATCAGGTTTTGCTTTTACAAAATGAAGTTTAGCAAGCACACACCACATAAAACATAAATTATCATTGTTTTGAATATTGACTACAGCCTTTTTGTTTGCAACCTCAGTTGGAAGTGGTATCCATGATTTACCTAGTATAGGATGATATCTTGACTGCTTCAGTTGTAGTTCATGTACAAGGCCTTCATGCCAGCCAGACCCTTGCATTTCTGCTCTGTCAATTGCTTCATGGAAGTCTGGTAACAATCTTTCTCTAAACACTTTCTCTAGTTCTCTTCTCGAATTAACTGTGTGCTGCCTTGTCGAGATATACGTTACAATAACTTCACCAACATCTCTGGCAAATTCTATTTTTGCAACAATCTGAATCTTTACACTATCAGAAAGAAGGTTATTTTGTATGACTAAAAAAGATCTTTCTATTGATTCATAGACATTGTAAATATTAGATATAGGTAAGTCAGTTGTGTGAAACACGTTTCTTAATCTTTGATGGTTGTCCATCTTTTTTATTTGTCCGACAAAAAAATAAATAGAAAATTATATAATGTAAAATGGCACTTTATTGACTGTAACTCCTACAAAACAGATTTGTTTACACACTGACTCAATCATCATTATTGGTTTTGTATGTGCAATACCATTTTATTAAATTCAATAACGTTAAAATACAAATTTATTTTATATAGCTCTTTTTCTAAATTACTACACACTTTACCAAACCAATTACTGCAATAATTAATAGTAAATGATTATGTATTAATATCAACAGTTATTTTTTTAATAAATGGATTATCAACATATAAAGTTATATTACCAGTCATATACACTGTTGTTGGTATCATAAATAAATTACCTAGTGTCTCTCTATTATAAAGCTGGCTTACATATTTAATATTTTTAAAATAGTGTGTAATATCTATTATTTCACTAATAGGCCAATTTTGTCTGTCTGTCATTTTTATAGACAAACCCAAAAGATAAATTAATTTACTAATCCATACCCAGTGGGCTGATCTGTTTTTAAAATAAGCTTTAGGTGCTTAGTCAATTTCAGTTTATTTTTTACACAGTTTCGTTCATGTTTATTGGGAATTACATCGTTTTCTCTGAGACAGTCTTCGAAGCTGTCACGATCCTTACAGTAAAACAGACATATAAACTTTAGTTGTTCACGAAAATCTTTCAGTACAGCATTATATTTCTGAGTGAGAATCCATACACTTATGTTTGCATGTCTGCCACTAAAGGCAAGTTCTGCCAGTGTGTTTTTTTTCTTAACAATGTCTTTCTCTGCAGAACAGTCATCGACTATGAACAACGTTGGCTGTCCTTCAAATTGTTTGTAAAAATACAGCAGGTAGTCATTCAGTTTTTTCTCAGGGTCGACTAAGTATATGTTGCTGTCAGTCCAAATGAATAAACGGTTGTGATAAGCTTTGTTGTGTTTTATCGTAGGACAAAATATTACAATGTTTTCGAAATGGTATATGTATCTTGTTTGTAACAGATTAAGAACAAATTCAGTTTTTCCACAGCCTGTGGCACCACAAAATAAACCACAGTGTGGATCGAGTGTCATTAAGCTCCGGTTCATTTTAATACACAATATAATTTTAATATATGTGTCCACTCAGTCTGCTTTCTGCAATATTGAGTTGTGCGTCATATATCAGGTACAAATATATATTTATGGCTGCAGCAGTTTCAACCTTCTTTTGTATCTGAATTGTAATCCCATCACTGCCGTTCTCGACAGTTCGACCTGACCCATGAAGGTAATCGTCGTCTGTACTACGCAGGTCTAGCCACAGTGCATACTTGTTTGTAAGGTATTGACCAATCCTAACGTCATACAGATGTAGATCTTTGCACGCAATGTTTGCTGGTTTATCTCTAATCGTTCCTCCTGCAAAATACTTTGTGATCTCATCGTAGTGTTGATAAGGTAACATTCCAGACGCGTACACTTGATTAGGACGGCCTTCGATTGTGCAGGACAAATGTGTAATCTTAGGATTGTAGAATTTTTCTGAATCCCGTTTGTATGGAGCCGCTGGTTCAATAAACAACATAAAAATACCTTTCAGTGACCTAGCAGGCATGTTTAAGTTTATGTTCCACATTGGGTCGCTTT
>BTPG01000002.1:188059629-188234777 GCA_036245525.1 Semisulcospira habei | reverse complement strand
CGGATTATCTGTAGGAGGTATAACTCTGTTTGCAACGGGGGTGGGAAGTGTCGTAGGAATTGCTGTTGAAGCTGTTGGCCTTGCCACAAGCCTGGCATGCTTTGGTATGGAAGCCCTTAACAAAAAATTTTATACTAAGTTGCAGAAGCATGAAGCCTTGAGTACGCTCGCAGCAGCTAAGCTGACGAGTATGAAACTTATTATTAGTAAATCTTTGGAAGATAATGAAATTGACGATAACAAATTTAAGAGAGTCCAGGATGATTTGGCCAACTATAAACAACAAAAGTCTGAAATACAGAATAAGATGCGTAGTCAGGCTGTAAATGTTGAAGAGCTAAAGAAATCTTTTTTAGAACAAGGAAAAAAGATAGGCGTAGAAGAAACTATGAAAAAAGTTCGAGAACTTACAAGCAAGTAACGATAGGTTTTGTTAATCAATTATTTTTGTCATACACTTCGCAAAGAGATGTCATGCCTTTCACGTCTGCCCATCTAACACCATCTGCCCCACCACCAGACTACTATTGAGAAAAAAAGTTTTCTTGTTGACCTTGTAACTTGAGAAATCTGTCCGAGTGTCTTATTGACTAGGGTCAAGAACTTACAAATTCTTATGTTTAGGTTCTTGTAAGAACTTGTTTTCAGTCACTTAAAAGAACTTATGACACTAACTTTAAAGTTACTTGAAAGTTGTAGGTATCTTTGAAGTTAGTTGGCAAGTAAAATCATGTTATTCTAGAAAGTCACATCAACAGTAACTTCCTAAGTTTACTTCCCACTCAGATTGCCCGGTAGTGTAATAGAATATTTTTTTTATTACACAATAAGGGTGTGTGCACATAGCACCCTGGAAAGAAAGGTCTATAGTGCAAAATCTGTCCATACCTCTGTGGACGTGAAACGGGTATTTTAAAACACCCCTTTTGAATGGGCCAGACCGTTTGAATAGGCCTGATGGATGAGCCTATTGCCAGGGGGTGTTTTTCATGTGTTCTTGTGGCTGCAAACATAAAATGGGTTTTGTCTTTCAATTTCAAATGCATCACAGGTTGGTCTGCGCCTGTTAAATAACACTCACGATGTGCTGATGTGATGTGCTTGGAGTGGAAACAACAAAATTTTCTCCACACTTTGTCAGACGAAGAAACAGAAAACAAAATTCTTTTTCTCCAAACTACTACTCACTTGGCGAGACCTATTTATTTAGGAATGACCTGGTGCTCTATATTTGGAGAAAAACCTATATTCAAGGTTTGTTCCATATTTGGTGAACGCTCCATATTTAAAATTTGTTCTAGTGCCCTAATAACCCACTTTTGAAGCATTGACACAGAACGAAATAATTTGGCCTGATATGTTTGTGTGTGCTTGTGTGTGCGAGGTGGGTGGCTGGGTGGGGTGTGGGTGTGTGGGGCTTTGTAGGGTGGGGTGGGGTGTGGGGGTAGGGGGCTGGGTGACAGCATTGATATTTTAACTAGCCTTTGTTTCCAGATTATTTCCCTTTGTCCAGTGATGTACTTATTTTGCTTTTTTTCCTAACATAAAAAATAGAAAACAAAATAATAAAATAAGAAAAAAAAAAAGAAAAAATAAGAAAAAATAATAAAATAAGAAAAATAAAAAAATTAACAAAGGAAAAAAAAATAGAAAAAAAACATTGACAAAAGGGCTGCTTAGTGGCCACAGGAATCGATGTAACCCGGGTTATTCACGTGCTAATTCACCCCCTATGGAGAGGGCTATAACCCTGGGGGGTTGCACGTTCACCTTTTCCTGTGAAAGCCTCCGTGGTGTAGAGTGTCAACTGGCTCCAAGAGCGTGAAACGAACCCGATACAGACAGAATAGCTTGCGCTAACTATTCTATCCTAACCAGCGGAAGTATCCTCTCGGCCACTCAGCAGACCCAAACAAAGGTAGATTATTTTACGTATTTATGGTTTGGCTGAAATCTTATTAAATCAGGGCTCTCCATGATATGAATCAAAAAGAATCTTAAGAATTTAAGCCTATAAAGACATAGGCTCCTGAGAATCTAAGTCTCTTGCAAAAGCCCTCTGGTGTTTCCGTCCTCAAAGGTAGTAAGCCTAACATGCTATTGTAAGATGTCCTTGGCATTGGTGAATGCAAGTCCCTGAGAAAATGTCATTGTGTATGTACAGTTGTACAGTATATACTTCTAGGCTTCTAGTGTGTGGATTGTTTCTTCTACTCCTATTCAGGTATGATCAGTTGTCCGCTTCTCTGTCATACCTGTGTTTAAGCGTGCTCAGTACAACTCTGCCATGTCTGTGTTTAAGTGTTATGCATAGATTCAGCAATCTTTACAGTTGACTAAAACTCTATGAAATCGGCGGCTAATGAGAATCTCACACTGCTCATAAGAATCTGTGATGGCGTGGGCTACTGAAAATTAAAGCCTCTTGTAAAATAAAACATGCTTTTTCATGTTCTCAGAGGAAGGAAGTCAGATTTAATGGGGTTCCTATACTTGTTCAGTAGAGCAGAACGACTATGTGCTTCAGCTATTGTACAAAGGGCACTGTGTGTGTGTGTGTGTCAGTGAAATAGGATAAGTTTGTAACCCAAATAACTGTCTGGGTGGTGTGTGTGTTTTCATGTAAACATGTTATCTGTGTGTTTGAGCTTGTGTGTGTGTGTGTGTGTGTGTTTAACTGCATTTTATTTTGTATTGAAAGGTGGTGTGTTGATAGAGACAATGGTGATTAATAACTGAAGTACCTTTGCTTAAAGAAGTCAATGACAGCATTAATTATTTAGGTGTGGTGGGGGATCTGCCTTAATAATCACGGGTTGGCAGTTGATAAAAAAATCGTTGCTTTGAATGATTTCTGGAAAGAAACTAGTACGGTTAGGTAATAAAGGCATTGGCGGTAAGTGTTGGGAGTTGGTTTGTCTGAATGGCTAGTTGATTATAATAAATGTATTGATTAGGGGAGTGGTGCCTATCAACTGTCCACTTTACTATCTCTGTGGGTGATCTTTAGGGTAATCAGATGTGTCATACATGTGTAATTCTGTTTTCATGTCTTCATAAAAGTCTTCAGTACATACATCAATGATCATAGAGTCAGTGTCAGTGTATAGCAGACGACACTCAGGATACTTTGGTTTAAAGTAATCAATAAAATTCAAGCATCAACAGTTTTGACAACTCAAGAATTGCCATACCAATGAATACTGGCTTGTCCAGTTTGACAATCTTTTTTTTGAGTGACACGGCATACAATGATGAATGAAACTCTTTGTACCCTGTGTACTGTGGCTTACCTGTAAGTTTAATTGCACCGGATTCAGTTGTGACCAGTCTCACATCTTTGCGGTGATGAGGATTTTCCATAGTCTTCCCAAAACAGGCATTGTTCATAAGCTTAAAGAAGTCTTTGTCAAATGCAGTGTTGCCGTCCCTTGCACGCAATGTTGTGTTCTTCATTATATAATCTTTCATGAAAGCACTCTGATCAAATTGAATTCCTCTGTGAACTTTCTTTAGTACTAACCCGTGTCTGATGTAAAACTGTAACAAGCGATAGTGACAAACGTAATTAAATTTGTCATTCAAATTTGGCACAAGCTTAGTGTCTTCTTTTTTCCCTGTCATACTCATTTTCTCAACAGCTAATGGATAATCATTATGGTAATCGTGTAGATGGTGTGGGTACTCTAGATCTACTTCAAAGATCCAACCCTTCGCGTCGTTTCGGTCAAGATTTATAATATAGTTTGTTAACCCTGACTGTGTTATGTCATACTGTGTCAAATCATACAGACAGAAGTTTTTCAAGGGCAATAACTCACACATTGCGAGCCCATACAAATTGTTCGAATCTAAGTACAGGATATAATTAGATGGCCTTGAGGGGTCAAACCCAAGGTCACCATGACCGTCCATATATTTATTGTTGGCTCTGGCATAATTATTTGCTGCAATACTAATGCCTCCCCTCAATCCGCGTTCCACCATTTCACCCATCGTACGATCAGACAACAGGTCTATAGATATCTTACTGGATTTCAAAAATGCATCCCATGTCATGCCAGGACTAGTTATGTAGCAGGCTGGGTCAAGACTGTAGTGTAACAAACCCTTTTCACGGTAACTTTCAAATACGTCTGCTAGCAAACAAACGTCAGCTTTCAAGTACTGGTCATGGTAGTCACCAATCGTTTGACACCCTAATTTATCCCATGCATCAAGAGCGTGTTGATATTCAGAGTCAGAAATACCTTTACCATTAAGTGTAGAATAAAATTTGTCTTTTGGTGGCAGTCTCCTTTCCTCAAACACAACCCAATGATCAATGTACTCGTACGGATAAACACCTTTCTTAATCAAGTCTCGCTCAAAATATTTACTTGTTATTGGATACTCAGTCAGTCCTTCTGCCAAACTAGCAAGACCTAAAGACAAATGTTGCATAGAGTCATAAAATGCTAATTTGTCTAATCTAAAAGTCAAGTACTTTTCAGTTGTCTGTGCAATACAATTTATGTTTTTGTAAGACTCATCCACAGCCTGCATGATAATGTGTGAGTCATATCCTTTGAGATTGTGGAAAAAGATAGGCAGTTTGTATGCCTTGGGATCTATTTTTAATTTCAAGTTACAATCACCATGGGCAGCACCTCTGTAACGCCCAGTTATGTGATCATGGTCACATACTTTATCACCCTGGAGGGGCTGTTCACAAATCCAACACGTCACAGCTGTATCAAATTTTAGTTTGTCTTCTTCTGTCATCACTAAAGGCATCTGACATGTTGTGAGATACTGTACTACCTGACTATACAGATGTCTCATTTCTGTTAAAAACAAACATGCTGCATTTTCACCCCTGTAGATAACAGGTTCTGAATGCTGTCCATCTGACCTAACAATAATGTATCCAAAAGAACACACCACTTGGTCACTCAACTTTATTGTCTTTGGTAATGACTCTGGAACAGGACCTTCATACGGAACAACCAGTGATTCAAAATCAGCATACACTACAAACGGCAGCTTTTGTTGATTCCCATAGTTCTTAAAATATACTTGACTACCAGGATCTGGATACTTAAGTACAGTTTGTATGTCATCAGCTGACCTACAGTGTAAAACATGTTTGTGCGCTACTGAAATAGAAGAAAATCTTTGTAAACATTTCTTACACACTTCCTGTTTGCCATTGTGTTTTGTTGTATGCCCATGAATTAGACGTGACATACTCCTGATAATTGTGTAGTGAAAGTTATCATTATCACCGGCAGGGCCAATTAGCAACATGTCAACATGTCTATCTTCTGACTGTCCGTAGGTTGGAGCAAGTGGTGATATTCTAATGGGTTGTAACTTATCAACAGACTCATTATCCCACACAAACACATTTACAGATATACCGGGATTTAGTTTTTCAAATAAGTCTATGTCCTCTATTTCAACAGGGAACTCAATGCCACTGAAGTTGAGTTCATTTACAAATTTGGTGTAGTTAGATACGCGTTCAGGTTTTGACTTTACAAAGTGCAGTTTAGCAAGCACACACCACATGAAACAATGGTTGTCATTGTTCTGCATATTAACTACTGCCTTTTTGTTTGCAACCTCTGTTGGCAGTGGTATCCATGATTTACCTAATATAGGATGATACCTTGACTGCTTTAGTTGTAGTTCATGTACATGTCCTTCGTGCCAACCAGACCCCTTCATTTTCGCACTGTCAATTGCTTGGAGGAAGTCAGGTAATAGTCTGTCTCTAAACACGTTCTCCAATTCCCTTCTTGTGTTAACTGTGTGTTGTCATGTTGATATATAACATACAATTACTTCACCGTCTACTCTAGTAAATTCTATTTTTAGCAACAATCTGAATCTTTACACTGCCTGTAACAAGATTATTTTGTATGACAGAAAAAGAGTTTCTATTGATTCATAGACATTATTAGTATTAGATATAGGCAAGTTTGTTGTGTGAAACACATTACGTAGGCTTGATGATGGGCTTTGAGCATTGTCCGTCATTTTTATTTGTCCGACAAAATAATAAATGAAAAAATAATTCCACTGACACACCATATGTAATACTGTATTAACTATAGTTATGGTAAACAAGTCAACCACTTCCCTGGTGTTTGACTTGAAGTCTTGCCCTGCAGATGTAATATCACTTTATTGAATGTAACACTTCAAAATAACAATGTAGTTTTCTTAGTTGATCAAATATGTCTTTACACAGTTCCTCAAACCAACGCAAGTGGCCACTGTTAGCATTATAAACTTTAAAAGCATTTGTCTTAAGATCAACAGTCTCATAATCATAACGTGGTAATCCATCTGAATATTCCAAAGTAACATTATATGTCATGTATATCCTTATTGTCGGTGTTGAGAGTTTAAGCTGGGTTCAAACACATGTGATTTTAAGTCATAAAAACACTTAACATCTTTGAAGCATTCTGTAACATCAAACACTTGGGTTTGTCCGTCTGTCATTTTTTATTGGACAAACAAATGTATAAATTAATTCACTAACCCATACCCTGTGGGCTGATCTGTCTTTAAAATGAGCTTTAGATGCTTAGTTGATTTCAGTTTATTTTTCACAACATCTCATTCATGCTTATTTGGGATGACGTCATTCTCTCTGAGGCAGTCTTCAAAGCTGTCACGATCCTTACAGTAAAACAAACAGATAAACTTTAACTGTTCTCGAAAATCTTTCAGTACAGCATTATATTTCTGAGTAAGAATCCATACACTTACATTTGCGTGTCTGCCACTGAAAGCAAGTTCTGCTAATGTGTTTCTCTTTTTGACAATGTCTTTCTCTGCGGAGCAGTCATCAACAATAAACAACGTTGGCTGTCCTTCAAATTGCTTGTAAAAATATTGTAGGTAGTCATTCAGTTTTTTCACAGGGTCAACTAAGAAAATGTTGTTGTCAGTCCAAATGAATAATCGGTTGTGATAAGCTTTGTTGTGTTTAATAGTAGGACAAAATATTACAATGTTTTCAAAATGATGGATGTATCTTGTTTGTAATAGGTTAAGAACAAATTAAGTTTTACCACACCCTGTGGCACCACAAAACAATCCACAGTGTGGGTCGAGTGTCATTAAGCTCTGGTTCATTTTAATACAGAATATAATTTAATACATGACACCCTTTAGTCTGCTCTCTTCTATGCTCAGTTGTGCGTCATATATCAGGTACAAATATATATTTATGGCTGCAGCGGATTCAACCTTTTTTTGTATCTGAATTGTAATCCCGTCACTGCCGTTCTCAACCTTTTGACCTGACCCATGAAGATAATCATCATCTGTACTACGAAGATCTAACCAAAGAGCATACTTATTTGTAAGGTATTGACCAATCCTTACGTCATACAGATGTAAATCTTTGCACGCAATGTTTGCAGGTTTATCTCTAATCCTTCCACCCGCAAAATACTTTGTGATCTCATCGTAGTGTTGATAAGGTAACAAACCTGAAGCGTACACTTGATTAGGATGGCCTTCGATTGTACAAGACAAATGTGTAATCTTTGGATTATAGAATTTTTCTGAATCTCTTTTATATGGAGCCACTGGTTCAACAAACAACATGAGTATACCTTTCAGTGACCTGGCAGGTGTGTTCAAGTTTATGTTCCACATCGGGTCGCTTTTGTCTTTGGGTATTAAACTATGTCTAATCACCCTGTCATAATAAATCAGCAGTTTTGTCTTGAACTGATTTTGAATGAGAGTAGCTAAATAATCATGTGTGACAATTTCATATTCCAAAGAAATGTTAGAGATCTTATATGTTGCATTGGGATCAGATGATTTAATAATTTTGGAGTAGTCATTGAAATTTAGTTCAAAACTCAGACGGTCATTCAGTGGTCCTTGGTAATAAGGCAAATGTGCTGTCAGGATTTCAAACTCAAGTGGAATGTAAAATCTGGTTCCATATGTTTCGGCCATTATAACGTCTTTGGCTACCCCAGTAGTTACTTTATCTCCGGCGTCGATTCGAAGTTTACCAACATTATCAGACTGTATGCCTTGGTAAATACAATCCTCTCGTTCTTCTCGAGTAAGCCACAAATCTTTGTAACAGTAAAACACATCAGCATCGTTAAGACTAAACACTTCCTGTCCTTCAAGTTTTACTTTAATAGTTCTAACAATTGCTCTACCAAGATTGTTAACTAGTGTTCTGTTTACATCTGTGTCTGATGATAGTTCAATATTAAATGCAAGGCGTGCAGTGCCAGGAACAATAACGTCACTGCGGCCTAGGTTTGGAAACTTGACTGTAAGTGTTTGATTCTGGTCTATGGTACTTGGATTGTTTGTGATGACGATTGATTGTCTAATGCCCTTAACACCAAGAGGCTCACGTAGTTTTCTGTATGGGTCTAACTTTGATCCGTAAGACTGTGTCATTTTTATTATGCACAATAAAAAATAATAAATTAATAAAACAATGTCAGCGGGAGGATTTGGTCATGAAGATTTTGAAACGGATGACATGAATGTCTCAGATACTAGTACCACAGATATGACTGGAATGGTAACTAATGAACTGTTAAAAGACAAAGTAAACTCATTTTATGACAGTGTTGGTGCTCACCCAGATGTAATAGATCCTAATCAGTTTGAATATGATAAAGGACACTTATTTGTAAATACAGACAGAGGGAAAATATATCTAACACATAAAAACAATCCTTCTAAGTTTAGAGCTTTAAGTACAATTAAAGGTGAAGTTGGTGGTAACTCTGGGTTGGCAAGGTACTTTGGAATTGGAGGCTCTCCTGTCACGCCAAGACTGGTTAGTGTTCTTCACGACACACAAACAAGGTTACCAACAGGGCAAGAAATTGAAATGGCACCAGTAACAAGCCTGCCAGAAATAGCAAACACAGTGATACAAGAAACCTCATTTACTGAAGGACAAATAAATGACGCTATGAAAACAATAGATGATCCGCCTTTGTCAATGAGGGAGATTATAGGGTTGGATAAATCTCTACAGACAATAAGAGGTGAGATGGTAAATAATGTTGCCAAACTAGGTGAGCTTGATAAACACATAGAACGTGAAAAAGAGAAACTGGCTACCGCAGACAATGGGAATCTTGACACAGAAATGAAAGAAAGAATCCAACACAGATTAAATGATTTGCAGATAGAAAGATCAGGACGGTTAGAAGTGATTAGTATTGGGAGGGAAAAACTGAAATCACAAGTTAACAGGATTAGAGAAACTATTAAGAAAATACTTCACAAAGACACTACTCTGGCTGAGAGATTGAAAACGCTTTTCAGAGAACAGGGTATCACAATTGCTAGTTTAATTACAGCTCTTGGGTTTATTATCAGTACTGTTGTGTTAGCTGTCTCCGGGGTTGGTGGGGGTCCAGCACCGCCAG
This sequence comes from Semisulcospira habei, assembly GCA_036245525.1. Taxonomy (NCBI): domain Eukaryota; kingdom Metazoa; phylum Mollusca; class Gastropoda; family Semisulcospiridae; genus Semisulcospira; species Semisulcospira habei. Next base: position 188,225,349 of record BTPG01000002.1, on the reverse strand, counting down.
GTCCGCCAGCACCACCAGCACCTCCAACAGACCCAAAAGATTTACAGACATGGGTAAAGAAACAACTGTCTCACATATCAGATCTGCTTAAGAAATTGGCTGTGAAAGCAATGGATGCTTTGCCTGGTATTATAGGCACAGTTGTCAGTTGGATGATTAGTACTGCAGCAAAGGTAGTAGGGTTTATGGCAGAGCATGTGTGGGTCTTTTTGATTACAGTAGGAGGGTTAATGGTGGGTTATTTAATGAAACAGGTAAAGAAGTAATATACCTAATCCAGTGAGGCCTATTGTCAATGCTGTTCGTTCTGACTCATGTGTGTCAGGGGTTGGTAGCGACGTGTTGGGTGTTACTGGCGTTACTAGCGTTACTGGCTGTATGGGTGTTGGGGCAGGGGAAGTAACCACCTGTAATGGTTTTAACAACAGTACAGGCGCAGTGGTTCCTGCTAAGTTTACAGATTGATTAAGACCGAGTTTTTGACCAACACCTGCAACTATTATTTCATTATTATAATTTGTTATTGTTCCCATTTGGAGTTGACGGTCAGATAGCAACATGTATAACCCGATGCCTACTACAAAGTCAACTTTTGATCTGGCATATCTGAGAACGTCTTGGTAGCGCTGTATGCTTGATGGGAGATCTACTGTTGAATTAATTGAATCTTCAAGATTAGCAAGAAATTGTTTTTGTGCTTCAAATTTGCCAATTCCATTCAAAATATTTGATTTTGTTAGTGATTGTGCACCTAGTAAACACCAGACATATGTTCTGATTGACTCATTTACACGCTCGACTCCTGCTTGAGTAAACCCGTCACTCTTGTCTAAAACAAATGTGGTCCAGGCATTAGACTGTTTCTGTTCTATTGAGCCTAACCAGACTTGTGATTTTGATGAGAATGAAGTGTAACCAGGGTAGTAATCTTGTGGATATTGTCTGTGACTCATAGCATAATACAATGTACCCATACCGTTGTGATCATCAAGTTTTTGTGTGAAGTCATACCCGGCATGGGGACCAGGACTGATGTTAAATTCATTACAGATTCGTTCAAACGCTTTCATATCCATGGGGTTGTTAAACCTGTTGAAACTAGATTCAGTTGGTACTGGTGTATGCAGTTCTGACAAAATACGTCTAAGCTGGTAATAAACATGAAAACGATATACTGACCTAATGAGTTTGTTTGAGTGATTCAAGTGGTCTGTAAATGAAACACCACAGCCTGTAGTTGAACACAGTATAGCAAAGTTGAGTTGGTTTTGAAACATCTGTAGTGGACTTGAAGACCACTTTCTTGCAGTTACATCGTCTGTTATTGGAGGGTTTAGGTAATGATCAAAGGGATTTGGCACTTTCACTTGAAATAAATCTTGTTCGCTTACAGCTATGTCAAGCTGATTTAGTTGAATTATTTTCTGTTCATAAGTAGGTGCAACATTGTATTTGGCATTCACATTAAATTGAAATGCATTTGTTGTGGTAATGGTTGGTGATTTAAATTCCATCCTTCTTTTTTATGAGATAATAAAAATGTTTATTACATTAACAAATCTTGACACAAGCAAACCAGTGTGGTTAACTAATGGGATTGATAATCGTGATGGTAGCAAGGCTGTAGCTATCCATGAAATGTTCTATACTGTAAAATGGTTTAATGTAGATGATGATAAAAAATATTATGTAGCTCATGTATCTGGAACTGAGTTTGTTAGTACTGAGGGTGCTAATGTTTTACGAGCTGGGTATTATGACTTTTGTACTTTAGCTGAATGGTTTCAAAATGAATTTAAAATTAAAGCAACTTTAAATCCGGCTAACTTACTTGTTACATTAGAATTTCCAAAAGGTACTGGGTATTCATTATCTTTAAGTCTTGTAAAATTACTTGGGTTTATGGTAAACAATTTTATTTTCCAGATGAAGATTGGTTAAGACCAGACGGGCGTCAACTAATTTCACCAAGAAAAGATAAAGTAACAGGAATATATCCTGTTCATTTGTCAGTACACACAGTATTAAATGTTTATTTAAAATAACTAAACACAACTGAAAATGTTCACAATGGAAAGCCTTCAACTTTGTTGAGATGTATGCCAACTGGAACTGCACCCTATTGCGAAAGTGTTGCTGTTAGATTTCCTAATTTGCAGTTTAAGAAATTAGGTTCTAGTTTCTTTGAGTCACTGTGTATATCTGTAACTAATCAGGATGACAAACCAGTTGTAATGCATGATTTTAGTGTTGTGTTGGAAATTAAATAATTTTATTTTTGTTTATAAAAATGAGTGGTGGTCCAAAGCCGAGAATCATACCAGTTGCATGTCCAGTAACAGAGTTGAAAGATTTGGCAGACGTACAGGATTTTGAGAAGGAAGGGGAAATTGGAGAAATATATGGTTTTGAACTTGATTCGACTGGTATGTACAAGAGAAAAGTAATCCATGACATGAAAGATGGTGAAAGACAGATTCCTAAACTTGGTCAGCTGCATGATGTTACTGTACCAGTTCCAGTAAATAATGTGCCCTACAACTTAATACATGTGGGTAATAAATGGGTGGTTTCACCTGTACCGCCTGCACCTACACCTGCACCCACAATTGACTGGGACATGAAGTTGGAATTTATTAGTCCTTATGAATACACTGATGACGAAGGCGCCTTAGTGTTTAGGAAGGTTGTTAATTCTGGGCCGCTGATTGCAAGTCTTGTTCCAAGTTTTGCCCCAGACAACAATAGCAGAGATAAACTGAAAGTTGAAAATTATGAGAAACGACGGTATCTTCTTACAACTAGAAAGGGAAGATCAGATACTTCTGTTGTGTTTATGCCAGCAAGCTTAGTCGTGGCTAGAGAAGCGACAATAGTATTTGAAATTATCTTGAGATCTATAGCTTCTGTGAAAGAGGCAAATATTGCACAGGGAATAAAACTTACATGGGATGAAACAGTATCAGAATCAACAAAGGTCTTTATTGCTATTACAAAAAATGTAGATGTTATTAATGATTCGAGCAGTATTCTCGCTGTCAAGGTGGTTGTCGACAAAACAACTTTTGTTCGTCTAAGTTACATAAACCTTGAACACATTCATCTTGTTTCATTTTATTATGCTAGCAAATTATATACTCTTGATGAGTTGCAAAATGTAATCACTGATTAAATAAATTAAAAAAAAATATATGTCATTAAAAAAAAATGCCAAAATTCTATCCGATACTTTCGACGCTTGAGCCGACTGAATCAATTGAGACGACTAAAACAACGCTTGCGCCTGATCCATATGCGGCAGCTGTACCAATTGCATCAGATAAAACATTACAGGCAGACGCATTCAGATTAAATAATATTACAGAAGCAATTAAATATTTGGAAAGTGAAGAGGCGAGGTACTCCAGATGTAAGAGACGGTATAAGACCATTTTCAATTCTGTACAAAATACTTCAATGGCTGTTGGTGCCGTTTCAGCTGGTTGTTCTGTGGGGGGTATTGTTCTGTTTGCCACAGGAATTGGAAGTTTAATTGGAATTGCAGTTGAGGGTGTTAGCGTTGCTACATGCCTGGCTTGCTTTGGTTTGGAGGCCATAAACAAGAGGTTTCACACGAAATTACAAAAACATGAAGCATTGAGTACTTTGGCGGGTGCGAAGCTGAGCAGTATGAAACTTATTATCAGTAAGGCATTGAATGATAATAATATTAGTGATGATGAATTTAAGCGGGTCCAGGATGATTTAAATAATTACAATTAATTGTGCGTGTCTGTAAGTGTGTGCATATGTTTGTTTGTGTGTTTGTCTGTTTTGTGTGTGTGTGTGTGTGTGTGTGTTATGTTTGTTTGTGTGTGTGTGTAATAATAATAATAATAATAATAATAATAAATTTATTTCAGTTTTTGCAGGCCATCTGGCCCATATGAACACAAAATACAATTTACAACCAGAAAATACAGGAAGGTGGTTGTAAAACACACTCATATAGCATCACATCAGCGCACATAAATAAACAAAAAAACAAGAAAAGTTCAAAGCAAATCCCTCTAATTCCTTAATTTAAGGCAACCTGAAATATACATAGCAACTTTAAAGACCAGTTTATCATGTAGGTTTCCACACAGCAGCTGAACTTTGAGATCGGATGGGAATCTGTAGTAAAACAGTGGAATGTACTTTTTACGTAAAGGGGAATATTTTGGACACTCGAACAGAAAATGACACAAATCTTCAGCCTTATGCCAATCACATGAATTACATTCTGGATTAGTGATGGGTTTTCCAAATCTGGATACTCCGTTTAAAGGTAAACGGTTACATCTAAGTAAACATATTGCCCGCCTGAGTTCACAAGAGTTCAGCTGCCCTATGTAACTGGCTCTAAGTATTTCTGGGTGGTAATGGCAGTATTCTGTGTTTGAGGAAAGGGATGCATGCCAGTCCTGTCGGAAACAATCCATCAGCCGATCTTTGAATATCTGAATGAACAGAGGAGTGTTTCCAACTGACTGCATTTCCCATACATACCCAAACCCGTGCATACACAATAGAGTCTTGTGTGTGTGTGTGTGTGTGTGTGTGTGTGTGTGTGTGTGTGTGTGCGTGTGCGTGTGTGTGTGTGTGTGCCTGTCTGTTTGTGTGTGTGTGTGTGTGTGAGATATTTACTTGTTAGTTTCAAACTGTTTTCCAGCTGCCTGTTTATAGTGCAGAGTATAACCACCGTTTGATTTCTCGGGGACCAGTCATGATTATATTAAGTCAACTTCCAAACAAGCTGTCTTCTTGAGTGTATTGACACCTCTCAGTTAATAGCATTTTCAAAAGCCTTAGAGCCTTATTCATAAAAGTGTCGGGGCGGTCCGTGGCGCAGTGGTTAAGGCGCCTGCCACCAATGCCAAGGGTGCGATGTTCGATACCGGGTTCCGGCGTTGGACTTTTCTCCTCTGGTAAGTGTCACCGTTAATTCGGGCAGGCCGTCGGGGGTTCTTTCTCCGGGTACTCCGGTTCTTCCACCCCCCCCCCCCCCACCCCCTACACTTTGGTACCGGTCTCAGGCCACTTTACAAATTTCAAATACAAGCGATCAAAAATCTCCGTAACTTCAGTAGCTGACTGGCCCTTCGTTTGTCTTGTACTGTGTTTGTCTTAAATGGCGTAAATCCGTGTCTGTTTCGTGAGTGTGACATGTTGGGTTTCAGGCGCGGCGCTTTGAGTGGATTTCCCCAAAATTGAGAAAAAGCGCCTATATAATAATGGTATTATTATTATTATTATTTGTTGTTGATGTGGCATATTATGGGCCTTCGGGAGTTTTAGAGACTTTACAGCAGGAGTTGTTTAACATTAGGGAACGGAGGATGGACGGGGTTCGAATTAGAGCGAAAGCAAGATGGACAGGAGACGGAGAAAAAAATTCAAAATACTTTTGTGGGCTAGAAAAAAAGACATTACACGAGTAAATTTACGAAGGTTATAGAAAACAACAATGGCGAAAAGATAACAGATCAGGTAGAAATTGTGAGGGAAGTGGAGGAGTACTATAGGGCATTATATAAAAACAGAGATTCAGATTTACATGAGGTTGACTTCTCAGATTTTGACAACTGTCTTTTTCGAACGTTGTCAGAAGAACAAAGAGACAACTTAGAAGGCTACATAACGGAGGCGGCGGTTTTACGAGCTTTAAAGAATATGGACAATGGGAAAAGCTTAGTTAGTTATTTGGGTTTAACGCCGAGCAGGCGACTAAGGCCATTTCACGGCGGGATGGGTAAAAATCTGGTCAGCCAGACTAAAAGCAAGGTCTTAAGACAATATGTAAATATATCTTAAAAATGTCAGGCTAAAATGTCGCACGACTCTTTAAAAGAAATGTCTAAAGACTCTCAAAAAGGGCAAAATAAAGAAATTCACAGTCTATGAATGCTCAGATCTGGTTAAAAAAAATTGCATTCTCTCAAGAAATTGATGATTTTGTCCGGGGGAACATCCCGGAACAAAACCTTCAAGGAGTCTGCTGTGAAGTGTTTATATCTCGTGTCAATTAGATCGGCACAATACAGCAAAAAGTGTCGAACAGAAAACTGCTCATCACAGGCAAAACACCACGGACGCTCATCCTGTTTAAGTAAGTAAGAGTGCGTAAAATACGTTGGCCCGATGTGGAGCCGAGTAAGGACAGTCTCCTCACGGCGGCTGCCGCAGCGGAAAGGTAGACTGTCGGAGACCGTAGGAAAAGCTTCATACAGCTTGTTCCCTTCCTCTTTGTCCCACTCGGACTGCCACTCGCGGGCTATGTACGCATTAATCACAGGTTTAAAATCACTACAAACAGTCTGTGTGTCAGGGAAAGGGTCACTGCGGGCACTGCGGGCAGCAGAATCTGCGATTCTGTTGTCTTCGATGCCCACATGGCCTGGGACCCAAATAAAAATGATGTCATAATATTCCTTCATCAAGTCTGCGTAGAGCTCTCTAATCTGCACCAGCAGTGGGTGGTCTGTTCCCACGCCCTGAAGGGCCTGCAGGGCAGAAAGAGACAGAATCAGGAAGTTCTTTCCCGAGACTGATAGGCATGCTTGAGTGCCAGCAGAATTGCCTGCAGTTCTGCACTAACAGAGGAATGGTCAGGGAGGCGGAGCTTAAATGGGCGTCTAGGATGGCAAGAGGACACTGCAGCCGCAGCTACTCTCCCGTCCTCAGACTTGGACCCATCCGTATAAAGACGACAATAGCCAGGAAAAATTGAAAGGAGTTTAAAACTGAGGCCCTGGTGGTATATGGCTAGTGGGGTACAATCCTTCTTGTGGGCGGTCAAGTCCAGCAAGATGTCAGGAACTGGTTGTAGCCAGGGTGGAGTGATGTGCTGCAGAGATTCCGAAACTTTGTCCACCCCGGCCACCTGCAGATGAGGTAGGACACGGAATGAAAGTGGACGGACAGCTCCGGGATGGGCGTCGTAAATCTCTGCAAACGACGGGTTAAAAACACAATCATAGGCAGGATTGTCTGGATGGGCCTTCAGCTTCAGAACGTAGCTGAGCATGAGGCGGATGCGGCGGAGCCTGAGAGAAGGCTCCCCTGCCTCGGCATACAGACTAGGAACTGGAGATGTCCTGAAGGCTCCCAGACATATTCGCAGACCTTGATGGTGAATTGTGTTCAGAAGCTTGTAAGCCGAGCCATATACCACAGAGTCGTAATCTAATTTGGACCAAACAAGGGCCCGGTACAGTCGAAGTAAGACAATGCGGTCTGCACCCCAGTCAGTACGACCAACGACACGAAGAATGTCGAGGGCCTTCCGACAAGAGGTTCTAAGGTAGTGAACATGGTTGCAGAAGGTCAATCTTTTATCAAAGATGACCCCCAAAAACTTTGCCTCTTCGGCCACCTTAATTCGCACTCCAGCAATGCTCAGGCTAGTTTCTGGAAAACATTTCGTCTGGTTAGTAAAATGCACACAGACTGTCTTGGAGGGCGAGAACCCCAATACGTTGAGAGACACCCACCCCTGGATGCGATCAACGCACAGCTGCAAGCGCATCTCAAGGGACGCAAGCCCTCGACCTCGTGCATGCACACAAAGCAAAGTCGTCCACAAACAAACAGCATTCAGAATCATCCTTAACGGCCTTTACAATGTAATTAATTTTAATACTAAATAAAACAGGAGATAAAATGCTGCCTTGCGGGACACCCACCTCCTGTTCAAAGGAGTCGGAGAGGGTGGAGCCCACACGGACATGGAACGACCGATGAGACAAAAAATTGTGAATAAAAACGGGCAGGTGCCCTTTAAAACCTATGTCCGACAAATCAGACAATATACCATACTCCCAGGTAGTGTCATATGCCTTATCAAGATCGAAGAAAATTGCAGAGACATGCTGCTTGTTGACAAAAGCATCTCGGATATAAGACTCAAAGCGGACTAGATGGTCAGTTGTACTACGGAAGCGCCGGAAAGCGCACTGGAGGTCTGTGATGAGACCCTGTGACTCGAGATGCCACACCAGGCGGGCGTTGACCAAGCGTTCCATAGTTTTGCATAAACATGATGTCAAAGCGATTGGCCGATAGTTGCCCGGGTCGGAATGATCTTTACCCGGCTTGAGGATTGGCACAACCACAGCCTGACGCCAAGATGGCGGAAAATGACCAGTTATCCAGATACGGTTAAAGGCCTTGAGAAGTACAAGGAGTGAATCCTCAGGCAGATGTGTTAGGAGCTGATAGTGGATGGTATCTAATCCAGCAGCAGAGTCAGTACATTTCTGCATGGCTTGCTGCAATTCTGAAAACGTAAAAGGGGCATTATATTCTTCCGAGTTATCCGATATAAAATCACAAGTACAAGACTCTCGCTTCTCCTTCTCTCTCTGGAAGAAAGGTGAATAATGCTCTGTTGAAGAATGATGGACAATGGTGGAGGCAAGCAAATTGGCCACAGCCTTTTTATCCGTGACCCAACTGGCACCATCTCTAAGGTGGCCGATAGAAGCCGAGCCACCCCTGCCCCTAATTCTTCGAACAGCCTTCCAGACTTTTTGGAATGGAGTCCTAGAAGATAAAGATGAGACGAAGCTTCTCCAGGAAGCCCGGCGTTTACGTTTAAAAATGTAACGGGCTTTCGCCCTCTGTCTTTTAAATATTAAAATATTTGCTTGCGACGGATCGCGAAAAGCACGTCGCTGAGCAGATTTGCGCATTTTTTTGGGCCTTGCGGCACTCTTCATTGAACCATGGTACTCTCGGCTTCCGAGGGAGTGATGTGGAAGTTCTAGGGATGGTTTCACCTGCTACGTCCAACAAAATAGAAGTAAAACAAGAAACAGGTTGACATGACCACCTCCTCTGTAAGACGAGACTGACAGAGGGAGGCGAACAGAGGCCAGTTCGCTTTCGTGAGATTCCAGCGTCCCACCGGCGAATCCTCCTCACAGCTGACCGATGACAGGACTACTGGGAAGTGGTCACTACCACACAGGTCGTCGTGAACCTTCCAGTCAAAGTCCAGCATGAGAGAAGGATCACACACAGTGAGGTCTAGAACAGAACTAGAGCCTGAACCTGAGTTCGAGTACGTAGGTGAGCCATCGTTAAAGACACATAGGTTAAGTTGAGAAAAAACATCTTCTAACATCTGACCTCTGCCATCATAGTGGTCACAACCCCAAAGGTGAGCGTGACCGTTAAAATCCCCCATGAGAATAAAGGGAGGGGGCAGCTGATCTACTAAGTGAAAAATATCATTACTACAGACCCGCAGGGATGGTGGCAGGTAAACACTGCAAATGGTTATTGTCTTTTTCAAGGTAACCCGAGCTGCGACAGCCTGAAGGCAGGTGTCGATGCTAACGGGGCTACATAAAATTTGGCTACTAATGAAAAGAGCCACTCCACCCGAGCGCCTCTCTGAATCAGAGCCTTTGTGTATAGCGTGAAAACCATTAAAGGACACAGGGTCAGAAGTCTTCAGGTATGTTTCCTGAAGAGATGTAATTGAGGGGTTATAGAACTTGACTAAAAGACGTAATTCCTCAAAGTTAGCTTGAAAACCACGACAATTCCACTGAAGCAGAGAGTACATCATTATGTATTATCTTGGGGTGAAGAGTTTTTCCCCCCTTTTTCCTTTGCCTTGGAAGGAGTTGAAGAAACAGAGGGCGGCCGGCTCCCGGGCCTCCTCTGGTTCTTCGGAGATAAAGGGGGTGGAGCTGTCGCAGCATCAGCAACGACAACTTCCACTCCCTCCATCCGCTCCTCCAATGCAGCATATTTGTTTTGAAGGGGGACATCAGTGTTCTCCTTCTGGGCCCGTGGGCACAGCGGTCCCATAGATTTCTTAGACTTCTGGTCCTGGGCAGCGTTCCTGCCGCTAGAGTTAACGGCCTTAGAAGGCTGACCAGAGCCAGAAGCCTTTGGATTAAACAGACTAACAGGTTTGCGTGGGGGCTGAGGCTTAGGGGCAACAGAAGGCGGCACTACCGGACTGGCAGTGTCCGCCTTCTGCGTTCCCTGGCACCTCGTCAGCACCGGAGGAGGGTTACTCTCCAGGGGCGAGAAGAGCCGAGGCTCCGCCCCCAACCAAGAAGTTGGAGTTTGACATGCGAAGTCTTTGGTGGGGCGCTTGCCTGCCACCGCTGCACTAAATGTATACACAGATGTGTTAGAGGATGGGGCAGCCGCAGCTGCACCAGGGCCTTCAACCAGCTTTTTGGCGTCCAAAAGGACAGCCCCTTCTCCACACGCACTTGCTGAATCCTGTACTCGGATATCCAACGAGGGCATTTCTTGTCCGAAGCCATATGCGCCCCCTGGCAATTCACACACAGGGGGGTGGCTGTGCAGGACTCAGCAGAGTGTCCGGGCTTAGTGCAACGGGCGCATGAAGCCTCTGCCTAACGGCAGGTCTTTTGCCCATGGCCATACTTTTGGCACTTAAAGCACCGGAGGGGGAGAGGGATGTACTTTTTCACTTTCAAGGAGTAGGAACCTCCCCAGATTGTAATAGGAGGGGTTGGGGTGCCAAACGTCAGGATGATGGTAGGGAGACGGATCTCCACACCACCTCGCTTGGAAGCGAAGCGCCTAACGTAAGTCACCCCCTGAGACTTAAGCATCCGTACAAGTTCATCTTCTGACAGTTCTGCCAAAGCTTGATCTTTGATTACGCCTCATGACGAATTCATAGTTTTGTGGGGTGTCACCTCCACTGGAGTGTCTCCAATGGAAGAGAGCCTCAGCAGCCCGCTGGAGTGTGCCCGGGTACGGCACTCCACCAGCAAGTCACCAGACCTGAGGCGCTGGGCCTCAGGCCTGCCAACACGGCTCCTGAGGGCCTCCACCAGAAATAGATTCAGCTTGGAAACAGGTTTGTCTGTCATCTTGCTATGAACAATGAGGAAGCGAGGCCATACAGCTGACGCCTGAGGCGTCGCCTCATCACAGTCCGAGTCACTGTCATGTTCAATGTCGGTGGCGATGTGCCGCTTTTGTGCAAGTTTTTTTTTTTTATTTTATTTTTTCCATATTGTAATAGTAGAGATATTCATCCCCCGGGGGTCCCCGCCCGCCACCGAGCCCAACAAGGGAAAGTGCAACTGTCGGCGGGTCTCCAGCCGACGCACAATGGAGACTGCCCGAAAGATATACTCAAAGGGGTAAGCCCGATTGAACCGTCTGAGCCACCGCCTTCTATCACACTGTTGAATGCAGGGGAATACTGGCGTAAAGCACCTAATCAGCAGCTGAGGCTATAGCATGGTGCTCCGTATATCAACCCATGTCAACAGTGGGATAGGGCTCAACGTGACAAGAGCCGATTGACTAGGCCGGTACGACTATCCTCCCGTTTAGGTAGAAGTCAAGGCCAAAGTGGAGTGTTTCAGCCACCAGGATCCTCTTCTCCCCCGACACGGGTCTCCAAGCACGGAAAACACTTAGGATCCCAAGGACCAAAAGCTCACGTGTATTTTTAAGGACCAATCCAACATGGTAAGACCTGGGTTAGCACAGCTCCTCAAAAACCGGACCAGTGAAAAAGACTGAACAACATATCTGCTGACATCAAGTCCTAAGCCTGGCCGGACAAAGATGGCACCCCTCTGCTAGCCCACTCAGTCAGTGACTGAGGAGACTACCCACCCACGCCACGTGGAGGCCGGTGCCGAGTGGGCTGGGAAAAGCCCAGGAATTGACGGCTTCCCAGCAGAATTTTTCAAATTTTTGGGGAAGGACCTAGGGTCTTTCTTAGTGAGGTCTATCAACGACGGTTACGACCATGGGTCTCACACAAAGACATGGAATGATAACCCTTATTCCTAAAGGGGGAAAACCTAAACAATATTTAAAAATTTGCGCCCAATATCCCTGCTTAATGTCAGTTATAAAATAAACCCGCATATATCGCCAATAGAATAAAACAGGTTATCCCTTGTATAATTCATGAAGACCAGAGTGGTTTCATCTCCGGTAGATCAATCTCCGACAATATTAGACTTCTGTATAATGTACTTCATTATACAGAGACATTTAAGAAACCTGGATTGTTGTTGCTCATCGATTTCGAAAAAGTGTTTCTGTTTCTCACTCATTTATTCAGAAAGCTTTTAAAATATTTAACTTTGGCTGTGGCATCACAAAATGGGTGGAAATTTTTTATAAGAACAGTGAATCTTGCCTGATTGTGAAGCCAGGTGTCTGGTCGCTTCTCTGTGGATCGTGGTTGTAGACAAGGGGACCCCCTCTCACCTTATATCTTTTTAATATGTGTTGAACTGTTGGCTATAAAGTTGAGCATTTCAGGTATAAATTGCAAGGAACAGGAATTCTTAGTCTCATTGTTTGCTGATGATATGTCATTGTTTTTGGATGGGTCACAAAAATCATTTGATTCTGTCATCCTAGAATTGGAACTTTTTGCAGTTATTTCTGGGCTAAAAATTGAGAAGACTATTGCTGTTTGGATCGGCACTAATAGGTTTTGTCTTACACGCTATGCCCCACATCTTAAACATCTCCTGGAATCTAGATACCTTCATAGTGCTGGGAGTGACCTTCTCTACAGAACTCTCTGATATCATACTCCTGAATTATAAACAGAAACTTGTAAAAATGAAGAAAATTGTAAAGCAGTGGAAATTGCGAAATCTAACCCCTTTTGGAAGAAATGTTGTTTTCAAGTCCTTAATTCTTTCAATTTTTACTCACCTCTTCATCTCTCTGCCCTCTCCAGGGAGTGTAATTTTCAAAGAAATTTATAGTGCGATGTTTAACTTCATCTAGGGCGGGAAGAGAGATAAAATGAAAAGAACCACAGTTTTCAGACAGTATGAAGGTAATTGATATTGAATTTTTTTACAAAGCACTTAAGGTCACCTGCATTCGGAGAGTGTTGTCTTCGGGCACTAACTGGAACCTTTTACTCGCATCTTTGTATCAAACAGTGTGAGATTTTTGGTGGTTACTTCCTAGAAAGTTTAGAGATGAAGAACCCATTCTGGAAAGATTGTACATGATTGTACATTGCTTAACGTCCCGACAGCAACAAGACTTTCTCAGGACGTGCCTGCACTGCTTGTGAAAAAAAAAAAAAAAAAAAAAAAAACAGAACATTGAATGTATGTCGCCAGCCGGTCCAATACGTTAAATAAACCTAACACATGGGGCCTAAATAATGCCAAGACCATTCAGCAACACACGTCCAATATCAAGAGCTACAGGCAGTGCAGACAGTAAGGAGAGTTTTAAAAAGGCAAATACAGGTGAATGGACAAAGGGTAGACAGAAACACATGCCCCAGAATAGAGAGGAAAACCAACCCTGTGGGGCTGACCAGGGTGACCCTGGGAACTAAAAAGTAGTTAACCCCACCCAAGTCCCCCAGGGCAGACCCGGGTGGGGGCTTCTGGAAAGAAGTGGCGGCAATTTTTAAAGAATTTAATCTTTTCTAATAATAATAATAATAAATAAATCAGCGCATTAAATAGGCGCTTTATCCCAACTGAAAATCGGCTCAAAGCGCCGCCGCGAACTGAACCCAACAAACAAGCTCACGTGAATCACGCGAATTCACTCACACACATAAACATAGAACATTCACGTGGCGCTAAGGGCAAGCTCAAGCGCGCTACTGAAGTTTTGGAAATTCAAATCGTTTATATTTGAAATTTGATTAAGTGGGCTGAAATTGATACCAAAGTCTGTCCCGCAAGTATTGATGCATTCAAAAGCGAACCATTGTTTTTTAACCCACGACTTCTGAAATCTGTCGACAAGTGGGTTTTAAAAATATTTTTACAATTGGGGATGTTTTTTTGATGATAATGGGGACATTATTAGTTTCGAGGTTTTGTGTGAAATTTTTGGTGCAGATGTTTCTTTTCTCGAATACTATAGTAGAATAAGTGATATACGAAAATACAAAAGAAAAATGTGACGAATATGGACCGATGCAGTTGATGTAACTGTTTTGGGTACACCTTTGGGTGTTGTCTTTAAACATAAAAAGGGTACAAAAGATATATACAACGTTTTCTTAAATAAAATGACACCACCTACGTGTATTGAAAAATGGGAATACAAATATAATGACCTAAAGTGGAAAGCTATATTTGTGCATCCTATAACGGTCACACAAGACACCAAATTACGCTGGTTTCAGTATACAATTATCCATAGAATACTGACAACCAATGTTTACCTGCGCTATAGACAGTTAAAGGATTCAAACCTTTGTACCTTTTGTTCACTCTCTAAGGAGTCTATTGAACACTTATTTTGAGTGCGTGTTTTCTGGGACAACTTACTGAACAGACTGAAAGAAAAATGTGCTCATTGTGACAATTTTAAACTCTGTACAGAATTAGTTGTGTTTGGGGTGAAAAATAGGCTGCGGACAGACCCAGTTCTTGACTTCCTCTTATTAATGGCAAAGTATTTCATTTACCGGTGCCGTTGTTTGAATAAGCAGCTAAACCTTTCTGTTTTTGTTTTGGCAGAGTTCAAAAACAGATACTGTACAGAGAAATATGTATTTACTGTCAGAAACAAACTTAGCCTGTTTACACGTCTGTGGCTGCCTTAATTGGACTTTGTGTAAATAATTAATTTCTGTTACCTATTTTGTTAATCTGTGTAGACTGCAGTTGGGTTCGGTTTGGCCTGCTATGATTCACAGTTACTTCCTGCTGAATTTTGACAACTATCCGTTTACATGCATCCACTCACAAAACAAATTCCAGGAACAATCTCTCTCTCTCTCTCTCTCTCTCTCTCTCTCTCTCTCTCTCTCTCTCTCTCTCTCTCTCTCTCTCTCTCTCTCTCTCTCTCTCTCTCCACAAACACGCATATATTTAATTAAATTATTTTTATCAGTTTGTGTATGTATGATTTCTATTCCTTTTCTGCTTGCGGTCCATATGTGTTCATGTCACTAATCTAGAAAAATGTTCAACAAATAAATATTAAAAAAAAAAAAACTCTATGACTGAGTTGGGCCCCATTTCTGCAATGATTGGACACTTTTCAAATTCAAATTCAAATTAAAAAATCTTTATTGTCCATTAAATATATTAGTATAAAATGGAAATTTGTCTTCGGCTCACAAACAAGAACAAGCAATTAAACACATATTTAAATAAAATCCCTCCCCACGCCTATTAGAATCTATAATCATTGCCAAATCACATTCTCCTCGCGCTGGGACCATATGGCGTTGAGGTGCGTCCCCTGGGTGGTGGATAGGGGGTCCCTCGTGAGAGGGGTGCACCGAATGAAATAAGGTGCCGTGAACCAACATGGTCTAAGGGAAGGTGACCCCGACAGAAAACCCCTGGGCCTCCTAGTAAGGGGGTTGGGCGTGGCAGTAGCTTCCCCACCCTGCAAAAAGGAAATAGCTACAAAAACGCCGACGAAAAGACTAACAGTAATTCCTTTCCTGGAGGAGGAAGGTTCTTCTACCAGAAGACTTATGACGTCCTGTGGTGAAAGCCGGAAGTCTTCGGAAGCCACAGGACCGAGCCGCCTCTCTCTATCCAGGGATACAACCATGGGCACATGGAACGTCAAGACCATGTACCAGAGCGGCAAGGCCGCCCAGATAGCAGCGGAAATGCAAAAGTACAACCTTTCCCTGCTAGGTATCAGTGAAGCCAGATGGACGCAGTCTGGCCAGAAAAGGCTGTTAAGTGGGGAGATGATTCTGTATTCAGGTCATGAAGAGGAGAATGTCCCCCATACAGAAGGTGTAGCATTCATGCTGTCACCAGTGGCACAGAGAGCGCTGATGGGCTGGGAACCTCTTGGGCCAAGAATTATCACAGCAGCCTTTATAACCAAGAAAAAGCTCAAGCTGAACGTCATCCAGTGTTATGCGCCCACTAATGACAGTGACGAGGAAGAGAAACAAGAGTTCTACGACCGACTCCAGAGTGCCGTGGACAAATGTGCGGAGCGAGACATCACCATCGTCATGGGCGATTTTAATGCCAAAATAGGGGAGGACAACACCGGATACGAAGAGGTGATGGGGAGACAGGGACTAGGCTCGGAGATGAGTGAGAACGGGGAGAGGTTTGTAGACTTTTGTGCTCTAAACCGACTTGTCATTGGAGGCAGCATTTTTTCCACACAGAAGAATACACAAAGCAACTTGGGTCTCACCTGACCATACAACAGAGAACCAAATAGACCATATCTGCATTAGCAAGAAATTTAGAAGATCCCTTCAAGATGTTTGAGTGAGGAGGGGAGCAGATGTCGCCTCTGACCACCATCTGCTTACCTTAAGAATGAAGCTCAAGCTAAAGAAAAGCCGCACAGAGACAACAAGAAGACAGCGCTATAATGTAGGCCTCCTGAGAGAAACTGGAGTTAGAGAAGAGTTCAAACTGGTGCTGTCCAACCAGTTTCAAGCGCTACAGGAGCTAGTAAATGAAGAAAAGGCGGTCACCACTGAGCAGCAGTGGAAGGCAGTTAGAGAGGCGCTGAACTCAACCTGCAAAGACACTGTAGGGTTCAGGAAACACCATCACAAGGACTGGCTGTCGGCACAGACCTTGAAGAAGATAGAAGTGAGGAAGCAGAAGAAAGCAGTTGTCAACAACAGTCGCACGAAAGCAGCCAAAGTAAGGGCACAGGGGGAATACTCGGAAGCCAATCGCGAGGTGAAGAGGAGTATCAGGGCAGACAAGAGGGCCTACACAGACAGCCTGGCAGCAGAGGCAGAAAAGGCAGCAGGCAGCGGCAACATGAAACAGCTCTACGACATTACCAGAAGATTGTCAGGCAAGTATGGCCATACAGATAGACCAGTAAAAGACAAAGACGGCAAGCCTATTGCAGACAGAGCAGACCAACTCGACAGATGGGCCGGGTATTTTGAAGAGTTACTGAACAGACCTAGCCCACCCGACCCCCCAGACATCCAGCCGGCAGAGACCGACCTACCCACCAGCTGTGACAGACCCAGCCGGGAAGAGATCAGAAGAGCAGTGGCATTTTTGAAGAACGGCAAAGCAGCAGGCCCAGATGGCATCCCAGCGGAGTCTCTGAAAGCAGACCTAGAGACAACGGTGGAGATGCTGTACCCACTGTTTGGAAAGATCTGGGAAGAGGAGGTGATGCCGGCTGACTGGAAGGAGGGGTACCTAATCAAGCTTCCCAAGAAAGGCGACCTCAGCAAGTGTTCCAACTACAGAGGAATCACCTTGCTGTCAGTACCAGGAAAGGTCTTCAACAGGATCATCCTGGAGAGAATGAAGAGCTCCGTTGACCCCCAGCTAAGAGACCAGCAAGCAGGATTCAGGAAAAACCGATCATGTACAGACCACATCGCCACTCTCCGCATCATCGTGGAACAGTCTCTGGAGTGGAGCTCCCCGCTGTACGTCAACTTTGTGGATTATGAGAAAGCATTTGACAGTGTGGACCGAGAGACTCTGTGGAAACTCCTACGACACTACGGTGTACCCACAAAGCTCGTCCGCCTGATCAAGAGCAGCTACGATGGCATGACATGTCGCGTGATCCACGAAGGGCAGTTCACCAGGGAGCTCCATGTCAGAACTGGTGTCAGGCAGGGGTGTCTGCTGTCTCCGTTCCTCTTCCTACTGGCCATAGACTGGGTCATGAAGATGGCCACAGAGCACAGACGAAGTGGAATACAGTGGACACTGTGGACACAGCTTGACGACCTCGATTTTGCAGACGACTTGGCATTACTGTCCCACACTC
Organism: Semisulcospira habei; assembly: GCA_036245525.1. Lineage (NCBI taxonomy): Eukaryota > Metazoa > Mollusca > Gastropoda > Semisulcospiridae > Semisulcospira > Semisulcospira habei. The sequence goes on along the minus strand of BTPG01000002.1, from coordinate 188,207,607 downwards.
ATCAACAAATGCAGGACAAGACCACGAGGCTTGCTGACATCTCGTCCCAAGTGGGCCTCACCATTCACAAACAGAAAACAAAGACAATGAGGCTGAACGCAACCAGGGAGGAACCAGATTTGCTTGCTGGCACCCCGTTGGAGGAGGTGGAGTCCTTCACCTATCTCGGGAGCATCATAGACAAAAAAGGTGGCACTGATGCAGATATCAGAGCACGAATCGGTAAAGCCAGAGCAGCCTTTCTCCAGTTGAAAAAAGTGTGGAGTTCCAGAGAGCTGTCAAAACACACCAAAGTCCGGATTTTCAACTCCAATGTAAAAGCAGTTCTCCTATATGGAGCAGAAACTTGGAGATTGACAAAAACCACAGTCAACAGAGTACAGACCTTCATGAACAGTTGCCTTAGAAGAATTTTGAAAATCCACTGGCCAGAGAAGATCAGCAACGTCAGACTCTGGGAGAGAACAGAGCAGATAAGAGCAGAGAATGAAATTGGGCGAAGAAGATGGGGATGGATCGGTCACAGTCTGAGAAAGCCAGCTTCCAGTATCACTAGGCAGGCATTGTCATGGAACCCCCAGGGAAAGAGGAAAAGAGGTAGGCCGAGAAACTCCTGGCGTCGAGACCTCCAAGCAGACATCAAGAGACTGGGAACCACCTGGAGTAGAATCGAAGGAGAAGCACAGGACAGGAGTTGCTGGAGGTCTCTCGTCGACGGCCTATACCCGGGTAGGGGTGACAGGCGTAAGTAAGTAAGTAAATCACATTCTATTGATCACTTTGAATCACATCACAGTACCATCCCTTACTATCACAACTTTTGATTTGTGGAACAGGACCATCTCTAATAGGGCGGCCCCTGGTCTCACACACACACACACACACACACACACACACACACACACACACACACACACACACACACACACACACACACACACACACACTATAATGCGATGGATTTAAAATAATTAATAAAAGAAAAAGTAATATATAAAACTGCATTTTAATTTGTTAGTGCATAGATCACAGCAGGCCTTATCTGTTAAGGCTAGCAGAGCTTAACACACTGACAGCCGATGGCACGAAGGATCGTTTGTACACATTCCTTCGCGCCAGCGGCACTTTGTACCGGCGTCCCGAGGGCAGCAGTTGGAACTGTTCATGTATTTGATCTGTGGTGATCTCTACAGCCTTCCTCCGGACAGGTCCGAAAGATGTGGCATCTTTACACCAACAATTTTGCTGGCGTGGTTGACAACTTTAGACAGCCTTACCCTGTCCTTAACAGTCAGGCGGCCATACCACGAGACAATGTTAAAGGCAAGGATACTCTCTATTAGCCCAGAGTTAACAACTTTCCTAATTACTAAGGCACCTTCATCATCAGTATATACATAAGGACTAATAAATTCAAACTTTATGTCCCAGTCAATTGTTGGTGCTGGAATAGGCGCAGGCGGCACAGGTGAAACTACCCACTTATTACCCACAGGTATTAAGTTGTAGGGCACGTTATTTACAAGAGTAGGTGGAAGCGGTACAGTGACATCATGCAGCTGACTAAGTTTAGGAAATGTTCTTTCTTCATGTCATCTATTACTTTCCGCTTGTACATGCCAAAAGAATAAAGTTCAAAACCATATATATTTCCCACCTCCCCCTCCTTTTCAAAATCCTGTACGTCAGCCAAATCTTTCAACTCTGTTACAGGACACGCAACTGGTACGATTCTCGACTTTGGACCAGCACTCATTTTTTTATAAACAAAAATAAAATAATTTAACTTCCAACACAACACTAAAATCGTGCATCACAACTGGTTTGTCATCTTAATTAGTTACAGTGACTCAAAGAAACTAGAACCTACTTTCTTAAACTGCAAATTAGGGAATCTAGGGAATCTAGGAAGTTGTAGGGCACGTTATTTACAAGAGTAGGTGGAAGCGGTACAGTGACATCATGCAGCTGACTAAGTTTAGGAAATGTTCTTTCTTCATGTCATCTATTACTTTCCGCTTGTACATGCCAAAAGAATAAAGTTCAAAACCATATATATTTCCCACCTCCCCCTCCTTTTCAAAATCCTGTACGTCAGCCAAATCTTTCAACTCTGTTACAGGACACGCAAATGGTACGATCCTCGACTTTGGACCAGCACTCATTTTTTTATAAACAAAAATAAAATAATTTAACTTCCAACACAACACTAAAATCGTGCATCACAACTGGTTTGTCATCTTAATTAGTTACAGTGACTCAAAGAAACTAGAACCTAATTTCTTAAACTGCAAATTAGGGAATCTAGCAACCACACTTTCACAATAGGGTGCAGTTCCAGTCTGCAAGCATCTCAACAAAGTTGAAGTCTTTCCATTGTGAACATTTTCAGTTGTGTTTAGTTCTTTCAAATAAACATTTAGCACTGTGTGTACTGACAAATGAACAAGATATCTTCCAGTTATTTTATCTTCTTTTTTGGGGGGCCTTAAAAGTTTTTCGTTTATATTATCTTGCACAATTTTTTCATTATCTAATGAGTATATATTGCTTTACGTCCCGCAAGCGACAAAGGCCTTCTCAGGATTCATTATCTAATGCCCAATCTTCGTCGTGGTCTTTAAATCTTTCTAAAAATTGTATGTAATCTTTGTTTAAAAAAAAAGTAATATTATAATTCTATCTGATAATAAATACTTACCATCTTTCGGAAATTCCAACGTAACAAGTAAGTTAGCTGGATTTAAAGTTGATTTAATTTTAAAATTATATAGTAGGGATTCAGCTATAGTACAAAAGTCATAATCCCCAGGCTTTAATTGAGAAATGGAAAGAACCTCCATACTCCCCATAAATCCACGTGCATAATAATTATCATCCGTTACATTAAACCACTCTACGGTGTAAAACATTTCATGGATAGCTACAGCCTTGCTACCATCACGATTATCAATCCCATTAGTTAACCACACGGGTTTGCTTGTGTCAAGATTTGTTAAGGTAATAAACATTTTTATTATCTCATAAAAAAGCACAATGGAATTTAAATCACCAACAAGCGTCACTACAAACGCATTTCAATTTAATGTGGATGCCAAGTACAATGTTGCACCAACTTATGAACAGAAAATAATTCAACTAAATCAGCTCGATATACCTGTGTCTGAACAAGATTTATTCCAAGTCAAAATACCCAACCCCTTTGACCCTAAACCCTCCAATAACAGATGATGCTACTGCAAGAAAGTGGTCATCAAGTCCACTACAGATGTTTCAAAACCAACTCAACTTTGCTATACTGTGTTCAACTACAGGATGCGGTGTTTCTTTCACAGACCATTTGAATCACTCAAACAAACTGATTAGGTCTGTGTATCGTTTCCACACATATTACCAGCTTAGAAGAATACTGTCAGAACTTCATACTCTGCTACCCACTGAATCCAGTTACAACAGGTATAACAACCCCATGGATATGAAAGCATTTGAACGCATCTATAATGAATTTAAAATCAGCCCCGGGTATGTCTTCACACAAAAACTTGATGATCACAATGGCTATGAGTCACAGACAATACCCTCAAGATTACTACCCTCGTTACACTTCATTTTCATCAAAATCTGAAGTCTGGTTAGGATCAATAGAACAGAAACAGTCTAATGCCTGGACCACATTTATTTTAGATAGGAGTGACGGATTTACTCAAGTGGGAGTCGAGCGCGTAAATGAGTCTATCAGAACATTATGTGTGGTGTTTACTAGGAGCACAATCATTAACAAAATCAAATATTTTAAACGAGAGTGGAAACTTTGAAGCACAAAAACAGTTTCTTGCAAATCTGGAAGATTCGATGAACTCAGTAGTAGATCTCCCATCAAGCGTACGTCTTGGTAGCGACCAAGACGTTCTCAGATATGTGAGATCATAAGTTGACTTCATAGTAGGCATCGGCTTATACATGTTGCCGTCTGACCTTCAACTCCAAATGGGGACAATAACAAATTATAATAATGAAATAATTGTTGCAGGTGTTGGTCTGAAATTAGGACTCAATCAATCTGTGAACTTGGGGACAACAACCACACGTCAACAGACAATAAAACCATTAATAATGTCAGTACAGACAGTATAAGCCCTGGCACCAGCACCCATACAACCAGTACAGTCAACCCCGGATTAAACACCATTACCAAACACACATGAGTCAGAGAGAACAGCATTGGTAATAGGTCTTACTGGATTAGGGATATTACTTCTTTACCTGTTTCATTAAATAACCCACCATTAACCCTCCTACTGTCACCAAGAAGACCCACACATTTTCTGCCATAAACCCAACTACCTTTGCTGCTGTACTGATAAGCCCAACTGACAACTGTACCAATTATACCAGGCAAAGCATCCATCGCTTTCAGAGCCAATTTCTTAAGCAAGTCTGATATGTGTGATTACCCATGACTGTAAATCTTTTGGGTCATTTGGAGTTGGTAGGGCCAGTGGAAGAGCGCCACCACCACCGCTAGCGCCCCCACCACCTCCCGTAACAGCCAACGCAACAGTACTGATAATAAAACCAAGAGCAGTAATTAAACTTGCAATAGTGATACCCTGTTCTCTGAAAAGTGTTTTCAATCTCTCAGCCAAAGTTGTGTCTTCGTGAAGTATTTTTTGAATAGTTTCTCTAATCCTGTTGACCTGTGTTTTCAGTTTTTCTCTTCTCTTCTTTGGGCGGTCCGTGGCGCAGTGGTTAAGGCGCCTGCCACCAATGCCAAAGGTGCGCGGTTCGATACCGGGTTCCGGCGTTGGACTTTTCTCCTCTGGTAAGTGTCACCGTTAATTTGGGCGGACTGTCAGGGGTTCTTTCTCCGGGTACTCCGGTTCTTCCACCCCCCCCCCCACCCCCCACACTTTGGTACCGGTCTCAGGCCACTTTACAAATTTCAAATACAAGCGATCAAAATTCTCTGTAACTTCAGTAGCTGACTGGCCCTTCGTTTGTCTTGTACTGTGTTTGTCTTAAATGGCGTAAATCCATGTCTGTTTCGTGAGTGTGTGTGTTGGGTTTCAGGCGCGGTGCTTTGAGTCGATTTCCCCAAAAATTGAGAAAAAGCGCCTATATAATAACGGTATTATTATTGTTTCTAATCATCCTGATCTTTCTATATACAAATCATTTAATCTGTGTTGTATTCTTTCTTTCATTTCTGTGTCAAGATTCCCATTGTCACATTCTATGTGTTTATCAAGCTCACCCAGTTTGGCAACATTATTTACCATCTCACCTCTTATTGACTGCAGTGATTTATCCAAGCCCATAATCTCCCGCAATGACAAAGCCCGGTCGTCTATTGTTTTCATTACTTCATTTATTTGTCCTTCAGTAAATGAGGTTTCTTGTATCACCGTGTTTACTATTTCTGGCAGGCTTGTTACTGCTGCCATTTCAATATCTTGCATCATTGGCAACCTTGTTTGAGTGTCGTGAAGAGTAGTAACAAGATGAAGCATAAGCAGCGTCAACTTCTTACTAGCGTTACTACCAACACCAAGGTAACGCTACATTGCTGCCTCACCACCTACATCAGTTTTGATTGTACTTAAAGCTCTAAACTTAGCAGGACTATTTTTATGTGTTAGATACACTTTACCTCTGTCAACAGTCTTTACAAATAAGTGACCTTTATCATATTCAAACTGATTAGGATCTATTATTACATCTGGGTGCACACCAACACTGTCATAAAATGAGTTTACTTTGTCTTTTAACAGTTCGTAATACATAGGAGAAGTATTTCCCATTCCAGTCATATCTGTGATACTAGTATCTGAGACATTCATGTCATCCATTTCAAAATATTCATGATTAAATCCTCCCGCTGCCATTGTTTTTATTAATTTAATATTTTTGATTTTTGCATAATAAAATGACATCATCTTACAGATCAAAGTTAGACCCATATAGAAAACTACGTGAGCCTCTCGGTGTTAAGGGCATTAGGCAATCAATCGTCATCACAAACAATCCAAGTACCATAGACCAAAATCAAACACTTACCATCAAGTTTCCAAACCTAGGGCCTAGTGACATTATTGTTCCTGGTACTGCACGCCTAGCATTTAATATTGAACTAACATCAGACGCAGACGTGAACAGAACTCTAGTTAACAATCTTGGCAGAGCAATTATTAGAACTATTAAAGTTAAACTTGAAGGACAGGAAGTGTTTAGTCTTGACGATGCTGATGTGTTTTACTGTTACAAAGATCTTTGGCTTACAAGAGAAGAACGAGAGGATCATATTTATCAAGGCATACAGTCAGAAAATATTACTAAACTTTGAATCGATGCCGGAGATAAAACAACTACTGCAGCCAAGGACGTTATAATGGCCGAAACATATGGAACCCAGGTTTTACATTCCACTTGAGTTTGAAATACTAACAGCACATTTACCTTATTACCAAGGAGCACTGAATGACCATCTAAGTTTTGAACTAACCTTCAATGACCACTCCAAAGTTATAAAATCATCTGCCACAGATGCAACATATGAGATCACTAACATTTCTTTGGAATATGAAATTGTCACACATACTGAATTAGCCAGACTCACACAAAATCAATACCAGTCAAGACTTCCAATTTATTATGACAGGGTGATTAGACATAGTTTAATGCATAAAGACAAAAGTGACCCGATGTGGAACATAAACTTAAACACACCTGCTAGGTCACTGAAAGGTATTCTTATGTTGTTTGTTGAACCAGCGAGTCCATACAAAAAGGACTCAGAAAAATTTTACAATCCCAAAATAACACATTTGTCTTGTACAATCGAAGGGCGCCCTAATCAAGTGTACACCTCTGGAATGCTGCCTTACCAGCACTATGATGAGATCACAAAGTATTTTGCAGGTAGAGGACTTAGAGATAAACCGGCAAACATGGCGTGTAAAGATTTACATCTGTATGACATAAGAATTGGTCAATACCTTATGAATAAATATGCACTTGGCTAGACCTGCATAGTACTGATGATGACTACCTACACGGGTCAGGTCGAACTGTTGAAAACGGCAGTGATGGAATTACAATTCAGATACAAAAAAAGGTTGAAAAAGCCGAAGCAATAAACATATATTTGTATCTGATTTATTGATTGATTGATTGTACATTGCTTAACGTCCCAACAGCAACAAGGCTTTCTCAGGACGTGCCTGCACTGCTTGTGAAAAAAAAAATAAACAGAACATTGAATGTATGTCGCCAGCCGGTCAAATACGTTAAATAAACCTAACACGTGGGGCTAAATAAAGCTAAGACCATTTAGCAACACACATCCAATATCAAGAGCTACAGGCAGTGCAGACAGTAGGGAGAGTTTTTAAAAGGCAAATACAGGTGAATGGGCAAAGGGTAGACAGAAACACATGCCCCAGAATAGAGAGAAAAACCCACCCTGTGGGGCTGACCAGGGTGACCCTGGGAACTAAAAAATACCTAACCCCACCCAAGTCCCCCAGGGCAGACCCGGGTGGGGGGTGTATCTGATTTATGACACACAACTGAACATACAAGAGTGCAGACTAAGTATTAAAATTATATTGTGTATTAAAATGAACTTGATGACACTTGACCCACACTGTGGCTTATTTTGTGGTGCCACCGGATGTGGCAAAACTGAATTTGTACTTAACCTATTACAAACAAGATACATCCATCATTTTGAAAACATTGTGATATTTTGTCCTACTATCAAACACAACCAAGCTTATCACAGCCGTTTATTCATTTGGACTGACAGCAACATTTATTTAGTTGACCCTGAGAAAAAAATGAATTACTACCTACAATATTTTTACAAGCAATTTGAAGGACAGCTAACCCTGTTTATTTTTGATGACTGCTCTGCAGAGAAAGACATTTTTTTTGTCAAGAAGAGAAACACTTTAGCAGAACTTGCCTTCAGTGGCAGACACGCAAATGTAAGTGTATGGATTCCCACTCAAAAATATAATGCTGTACTAAAAGATTTTCGTGAACAGTTAAATTTATCTGTTTGTTTTACTGTAAGGATCGTGACAGCTTTGAAGACTGTCTCAGAGAGAACGATGTTATCCCAAATAAACATGAACGAGACATTGTGAAAACTAAACCAACATCAACTAAGCATCTAAAGCTTATTTTAAAGACAGATCAGCCCACAGGGTATGGGTTAGTAAATTAATTTATACATTTGTTTTCAGTTGCCACATTCCTTCTGCCATTGAAGATAAGTAGCGGCTAATCTCTCTGTTTGTTTGTTTGTCTATTTTGACAAAGGGTATTTACCCGAAATATTAATAAATTGTGTTGTACCCGTCTTTTCTAAGCGTGTTTCTTTCTCCGTTGGGTACTTCTTTACATTTGTTTTGTCCAATAAAAATGACAGATGGACAAATGCAAGCAGATGATGTTACAGAGTGCTTCAAAGATGTTGAATGCTTTTATGACTTAAAAACATGTGTGTTTGAATCAGGCTTAAAACTCTCAATGCCAGCAAAGATATATATGACATATAATGTAACTTTGGAATATTCTGATGGTACACAACGTTATGAGTACAAGACTGTTGATCTTAAGACATATTCTTTTAAAATTTATTATATTAACCGGTTTGAGTCAATGTGTAAACACATATTTTATCAAATAAAAAAACTACATTGTTATATTGAAAGTGTTACATTCAATAAAGTGATATTACACCTGCAGCATGAACACAAGACGTTAAGACACACACCTGGGAAGTGGTTGATTTGTTTTGGTGAGTATATATAAACTAAATTTGTTTATTGTAGGGATTATAGTTAATACAGTATTACTTAAGGTGCGCCAGCGGTAAAAAAAAAATTCCATTTATTATTTTGTTGGTCAAATAAAAATGATGGGCAATGCTCAAAGCTCATCAGGCTCAACAAACCAATCAAGCTTACGTAACATGTTTCACACAACAGATTTGCCTATATCTAATAGTAACAATGTCTATGAATCAATAGAAAACTCTTTTTCTGTCATACAAGATAATCTTCTTACAGCAGTGTAAAGAATCAGGTTGTTGCTAAAATAGAATTTACTAGAGTAGACGGTGAAGTGATTGTATCGTATATCTCGACAAGACAACACACAGTTAACACAAGAAGAGAATTGGAAAACGTGTTTAGAGACAGACTGTTGCCTGACTTTCTTGAAGCAATTGACAGAGCAAAAATGAAGGGGTCTGGTTGGCACGAAGGTCGTGTGGATGAATTGCAACTAAAACAGTCAAGGTATCATCCTATATTAGGTAAATCATGGATACCACTGCCAACTGAGGTTGCAAACAAAAAGGCTGTCGTCAATATACAGAACAATGATAATTTTTGTTTCATGTGGTGTGTGCTTGCTAAACTGCATTTTGTAAAAACAAAACCTGAGCGTGTATGTAACTACACTAAATTTGTAAATGAAATCAACTTTAGTGGTATAGATTTCCCTGTTAAAATAGAAGACATAGACTTATTTGAAAAACTAAATCCTGGTATATCTGTGAACGTGTATGTATGGGATAATGAGTCTGATAACAAGTTACAACCCATTAGAGTATCACCACTTGCTCCAACCTACGGACAACCAGAAGATAAACATGTTGACATGTTATTAATAGGAGATAATGATAACTTTCACTACACAATTATCAGGAGTATGTCATGTTTAATTCGCAGTATTGTTTCGAAATATGTTAGTAAACAGAAAGTGTGTAAAAGATGTTTACAAAGATTTTCTTCTATTGCAGTTGTGCACAAACATGTTTTACATTGTAGGTCAGCTGATGACATACAAACAGTACTTAAGTATCCAGATCCTGGTAGTCAAGTGTGTTTTAAGAACTATGGGAATCAGCAAAAGCTGCCGTTTGTAGTGTATGCTGATTTTGAATCACTGGTTGTACCGTATGAGGGTCCTGTTCCAGAGTCATTACCAAAGACTATAAAACTAAGTGACCAAGTGGTGTGTTCTTTTGGATACATTATTGTTAGGTCAGACGGACAGCATTCAGAACATGTTATCTACAGAGGCGAAAATGCAGCATGTCTGTTTTTAACAGAAATGCTGCATTTTCATGACAACTGTATAGTCAGGTAGTACATTATCTCACAACATGTCAGATGCCTTTGGTGATGGCAGAAGAAGACAAACTAAATTTTGATACAGCAGTGACGTGTTGGATGTGTGAACAACTTCTGGGTGGTGATAAACTTCGTAACCATGACCACATAACTGGGCGTTACAGAGGTGCTGCAAATAACAATTGTAACTTGTTATTAAAAACAGATCCTAAGACATACAAACTGCCAATCTTTTTTCACAATCTCAAAGGATATGATTCACACATTATCATGTGTGCTGTGAATGAGTCTTATACAAACATTAGCTGTATTGCGCAGACAACTGAAAAGTACTTGACTTTTAGGCTGGACAACAAATTAGTGTTTTATGACTCCATGCAACATTTGTCTTTAGGTCTTGCTAGTCTGACAGAAGGTCTGACTGAATATCCAATAACAAGTAAATATTTTGAGCCAGACTTGATCAAAAAAGGTGTGTATCCATACGAGTACATTGATCACTGGGTTGTGTTTGAGGAAAGGAGACTGCCATTAAAAGAGAAATTTTACACTACCTTAAATGTTAAAGGTATTTCTGACTCTGATTACCAGTACGCTCCTGATGCGTGGGGTAAATTAGTATGCCAGACGATTGGTGACTACCACGATCAGTACTTGAAAGCTGACGTTTGTTTGCTAGCAGACGTATTTGAAAGTTACCGAGAAAAGGGTTTGTTGCACTACAGTCTTGGCCCAGTTTGTTACATAACTAGTCCTGGCATGATATGGGATGCATTTTAAAAATCCAGTAAGATATTTATAGATCTGTTGTCTGATCGTACGATGGGTGAAATGGTGGAACGTGGATTGAGAGGAGGATTAGTATAGCAGCGAACAATTTTGCCAAAGCCAACAACAAATATCTAGACGACATTGACTTTGGTCAAGGTCATACATTACCTACGTGGACGCGAACAATTTGTACGGATACGCGATGTGTGAGTTATTGCCCTTGAAAAACTTTTGTCTGCATGATTTGTCACAGTATGACATAACAGAGTTAACAAACTATATTATGAATCATGACTGGAATGATGCGAAGGGTTGGATCTTTGAAGTCTATGGCCAGTAGGAAGAGGAAGGAAGACAGCAGACACCCCTGCCTGACACCGGTTCTGACCTGGAGCTCCCTGGTGAACTGCCCTTCGTGGATCACGCGACATGTCATGCCATTGTAGCTGCTCTTGATCAGGCGGACGAGCTTTGTGGGTACACCGTAGTGTCGTAGGAGTTTCCACAGAGTCTCTCGGTCCACACTGTCAAATGCTTTCTCATAATCCACAAAGTTGACGTACAGCGGGGAGCTCCACTCCAGAGACTGTTCCACGATGATGCGGAGAGTGGCGATCTGGTCTGTACATGATCAGTTCTTCCTGAATCCTGCTTGCTGGTCTCTCAGCTGGGGGTCAACGGAGCTCTTCATTCTCTCCAGGATGATCCTGTTGAAGACCTTTCCTGGTACTGACAGCAAGGTGATTCCTCCGTAATGGGAACACTTGCTGAGGTCGCCTTTCTTGGGAAGCTTGATTAGGTACCCCTCCTTCCAGTCAGCCGGCATCACCTCCTCTTCCCAGATCTTTCCAAACAGTGGGTACAGCATCTCCACTGGTGTCTCTAGGTCTGCTTTCAGAGACTCCGCTGGGATGCCATCTGGGCCTGCTGCTTTGCCGTTCTTCAAGAATGCCACTGCTCTTCTGATCTCTTCCCGGCTGGGTTTGTCACAGCTGATGGGTAGGTCGGTCTCTGCCGGCTGAATGTCTGGGGGGTCGGGTGGGCTAGGTCTGTTCAGTAACTCTTCAAAATACTCGGCCAATCTGTCGAGTTGGTCTGCTCTGTCTGCAAAAGGCTTGCCTTCTTTGTCTTTTACTGGTCTTTCTGTATGGCTATACTTGCCTGACAATCTTCTGGTAATGTCGTAGAGCTGTTTCATGTTGCCGCTGCCTGCTGCCTTTTCTGCCTCTGCTGCCAGGCTGTCTGTGTATTCCCTCTTGTCTGCCCTGATACAACTCTTCACCTCGCGGTTGGCTTCCGAGTATTCCCCCTGTGCCCTTACTTTGGCTGCTCTCGTGCGACTGTTGTTGACAACTGCTTTCTTCTGCTTCCTCACTTCTATCTTCTTCAAGGTCTGTGCCGACAGCCAGTCCTTGTGATGGTGTTTCCTGAACCCTACAGTGTCTTTGCAGGTTGAGTTCAGCGCCTCTCTAACTGCCTTCCACTGCTGCTCTGTGGTGACCGCCTCCTCTTCATTTACTAGCTCCTGTAGCGCTTGAAACTGGTTGGACAGCACCAGTTTGAACTCTTCTCTAACTCCAGTTTCTCTCAGGAGGCCTACATTATAGCGCTGTCTTCTTGTTGTCTCTGTGCGGCTTTTCTTTAGCTTGAGCTTCATTCTTAAGGTAAGCAGATGGTGGTCGGAGGCGACATCTGCTCCCCTCCTCACTCGAACATCTTGAAGGGATCTTCTAAATTTCTTGCTAATGCAGATATGGTCTATTTGGTTCTCTGTTGTATGGTCAGGTGAGACCCAAGTTGCTTTGTGTATTCTTCTGTGTGGGAAGATGCTGCCTCCAATGACAAGTCGGTTTAGAGCACAAAAGTCTACAAACCTCTCCCCGTTCTCACTCATCTCCGAGCCTAGTCCCTGTTTCCCCATCACCTCTTCGTATCCGGTGTTGTCCTCCCCTATTTTGGCATTAAAATCGCCCATGACGATGGTGATGTCTCGCTCCGCACATTTGTCCAAGGCACTCTGGAGTCGGTCGTAGAACTCTTGTTTCTCTTCCTCGTCACTGTCATTAGTGGGCGCATAACACTGGATGACGTTCAGCTTGAGCTTTTTCTTGGTTCTAAAGGCTGCTGTGATAATTCTTGGCCCAAGAGGTTCCCAGATCATCAGCGCTCTCTGTGCCACTGGTGACAGCATGAATGCTACACCTTCTGTATGGGGGGCATTCTCCTCTTCATGACCTGAATACAGATTCATCTCCCCACTTAACAGCCTTTTCTGGCCAGACTGCGTCCATCTGGCTTCACTGATACCTAGCAGGGAAAGGTTGTACTTTTGCATTTCCACTGCTATCTGGGCGGCCTTGCCGCTCTGGTACATGGTCTTGACGTTCCATGTGCCCATGGTTGTATCCCTGGATAGAGAGAGGCGGCTCGGTCCTGTGGCTTTCAAAGACTTCCGGCTTTCACCACAGGATGTCATAGTCATAAGTCTTCTGGTAGAAGAACCTTCCTCCTCCAGGAATGGAATTACTGTTAGTCTTTTCGTCGGCGTTTTTGTAGCTATTTCCTTTTTTGCAGGGTGGGGAAGCTACCCCCACGCCCAACCCCCTTACTTGGAGGACCAGGGGTTTTCTGTCGGGGTCACCTTCCCTTAGACCATGTTGGTTCATGGCACCTTATTTCATTCGGTGCACCCCTCTCACGAGGGACCCCCTATCCACCACCCAGGGGACGCGTCTCAACGCCATATGGTCCCAGCACGAGGATCATTGTATGCCGTGTCACTCAACAAAAAAAAAGATTGTCAAACTGGACAAGACAGTATTCATTGGTATGGCAATTCTTGAATTATCAAAATTATTAATGATTGAATTTTATTATGATTATTTTAAACCAAAGTATCCTGAGTGTCGTCTGCTATACACTGACACTGACTCTATGATCATAGATGTGCCTACTGAAGAATTTTATGAAGACATGAAAACAGAGTTACACATTTATGACACGTCTTATTATCCAAAAGATCACCCACTGTTTAGCACACAAAACAAGAAAGTACCTGGAAAGTTTAAAGACGAACTGAATGGTGTGCCGATAGTTGAGTACGTTGGACTTAGATCAAAAATGTATTCTATATTGCACCAAAAGGGAAGTCAGTCAAAAAACAAAGAAATTTAAAAAAAAAACCAATGATTAAAAATAAAGACATTCGTCATGAACATTATAAGCAAGTATTAGATGGAGCACTGATGCCTGATTATCAAAAGAAGTCACTGAGATCAAACAAATATAATCTAGAAATGATCCAAACACACAAGAAGTCACTGGCAGTTCGGGACATGAAACAAGTGTTTCACAGTAAGGAGAAGGCTTAAGCATCTGGGCATTATAGGCTCAAGTTATCTGAGGGTATTTGTGATGAACTCATTGACGAACTTATTGACGAATTGGTCAAAAGTGTGTAACAGTGTCTGGGGGAATAATCTGTAATTCCTCTCTAACAAATGCCGCTGTGGGCCTGGTTCGTACAGGTAATATATTGACGCGTCAGCGCTGGGAATTATTTTTTATATATTATGAACGGTCGTGGAACAGATGGGGTCGGTTGCTCTGCGCCTCACGTCATTCTCAGACTCACCAGGCTGATATCTCACTTGTTTTGTAAATAAACTTGTGTCAGGCGCCAACGGTGGTGAGGCCTGGGCTGTTGTTTTTGGCTCTGTAATTGTTTTAAATTTAATAGCATCAGCAGGCTTTACATGCCTTCATTATTCATTGCTTTTATCACAGACGGTAATCTTTTTACCCACTCAGTGATACGCGTGTCATGTATGAGTTCCTTTGAATACTGGTAACTGAAAAGTCTTTCTGATAATTGTTTGTTAAAGTTCTCTACAATTGCCTGTGATCTCTGTACGCCTGGAATGCCTCATCTAACCAGTATGCCGTGCTTCGCAAATAACTGCCTTTGAATTCAGATCCGTCATCGACCTGTACAAGCCTGGGGAATTTTAAAGGGCCTCGACTATATATTTTTGTTAACGCTGTAGCAACATTGATAGCGTTTTTGTCAGTTATGGGTTCAGCGTCTTTGTACCTTGAAGCAATGTCAACAACAGTTAGTGCATACTTGTATCGTTTCTTTTTTATTGTATCATGTGGAAGAAACAATAGATCCATTTGATATGTGTCATTTGGTGTTGTGTTTTCAAAATGAGGTCTTGTTATTTTTCTTGGTGCAGGGAGATATATTTGCCATATCGCTTGTCTTTGTAACCATTGTTTTATTTGATTGAGTGTTACATCACCGCCCACGGCCGTGTGTAATAGCGGTTGCTCCTTTCCAATATCCAATTGGAGAGTAATATATTTTTGATAGTTTAGCGTCGGTCATTTTTTCTAGCAATATAAACTTCTGTGAAATATACAAATGTCATTCCCACTAGAACAAAGATTATTTCTCCTTTTCTTTGTTGTGTGCTTGGTTGATAATAGTCACTAAGTTTCGGTTTTGGGATTGTCATGTCATTACCCGTGACAAGAAAATATGCACTGATTGCGTCATCGGTATTTGAAAACTTATGCTGTGCGTGACCTTCTAGTCTACGTTTTTCATTGATGAAATCAAGTTTCTCTATTCTTTGCTTCTCATACTCCTGCTGGGCTTGTGCAAGTTTCTCTGACGCTTTGTTGTGACGTCGCATTTCTTCTGCAGATTCTTCTCTACCCATTTTTGAAAAGAGATAATTTGATCCACTGAAAGCAGTGCATTGACCATGGCACCACCAATCATAATAACTATAGTTGCCATATTTTTTTATTTACATAGAAACATTTTCTGGAATAATTCCTTGCTTGACGAGAGACGCTTCTGTGGTAGCAATTGACGCTGTAACAACTACAATTAGCTTAGCACTGTCTTCAAAGTCTAATCTACTCAGGTCTGCCGATTTCATTTTGAGAAGACTTTTTCCCAGCATAGAGTAAGCAACTGCTAGTCCGCTAATTACGGCAGAGTGATAGACAAGGTTCATTAAGTTTTTTGAGTCGCTCATTTTCTTATGCAATAAAAATTAAAATAATATTTTTTATTCACTGCATATGAAATGGGTCAATGACTTTGGGTGTTACTGGTAATGTGGTGACTTCTGGTTTTGTTTTTAGAGTGTCTGATTTTGGGGACACTGTACGAGTCTGTGGTTTGTATTTTTTGTATAATTTGTAACCTACGTAACCAAATCCGACAACAAATCCAGCAACTATATATTTTGTTGTTTCGGGTTTAGACTCAGTTGACAGTCTCTCACTTTGATGTGTGAGTGACAATCCTGACAGTCCTCGCGGTCCTGGTGGTCCTGTCAGTGTTGGTATTGACACTGACCCTGACAGTGCTGACGTCTGGTCAGTTACATGAGCCTTTTCTGTTAGCGCCTTAAGCTGTAATTTTTTTTGTCTGTCCCATTCAGCTAATTTTTTTCCAGCCTCTATCCGACCTGGACTTTTTGGTTTAGTGATCGTTTGAACCTGTGTCAAAACAGGGTTGTGTTGTGGCGTCGTCTGTGTCTCGTCCATTTTCTTCTGCTTTAAAATTTATTTTTGAAAAATCAATATGGCTCCCAGTAACAAGCAAAGTTACCACAGGTGCAAGGTAATTCCCAAACTTGTAAAACATGATGCATGCTAATTTACCAATTGAACTTGAAACAATAGGTTTGCTTTCAAGGTCGTGTGATAGACTGTCAGTGTCTACAGGTAGAAAGTGACTCACAGCTTTTGTGTATAAACAGACAAGAGATCGACTTAAATCACGAGTCATTAGTGAAGCAATGAGATTTTTATATTTAGAATGTAGTTTAATTAACTCCTCAGCCGTGAGGGATTCTAAATCTTCTGTCATGTATTGTTTTCCAAGATAAGCTTTGGATTTGCCTGAAACAACTACAGAGAGAAGACGCTGTTTTTTAGAGTCTAAGTCTTTGTTTTCTACAGCGTTGATATCATTTAGAAGAAGTAATTCATCTTGGTTCATTTTATAATTAAAAAAATTAATTTTTGAAACTATAATTAAAGTCATAAATACACATTTCAGTATGTACACACTTACATAATCGATAGATTAATTAACTCAGGTGTTAATTTTGCTTTAGTCATGAATGGCATTGGTTTTGGAAATCTTTATTTTACCAAAGAAAATAAACGAGATCTGGAAAAAAATTAGCGGTGTGGTCATATGAGTTTTTTGTTAGCAAAAATAGTTAATTAAGGTTGTTTAATTAGGGTAATCTCTGACCGTCAGGCAGGGCTGACGGGGGTCCCGGGCCCCCTAACCCCCACCCCCCACCCCCTGGATCCGCCACTGAGTATAAATGTGAAAAATCATTTTCTGTGGCCCAACGTATAATACTAAAGAAAGAAAAAAGGTTTCACAAAATACACATCACACTTGCTTCCACACAATATAATAAAAGCCAGGCTAGGTAAGATGTCCTCACTATCCAACCTGTTCAACGGGTATTATTGTTCTGCATAGTTCGCACATTCTTCCACATCTAGGCGTATAGTTTAGGCAACACGCACCCCTGAAGCTTTCCCACGCTTCATCAGCAGTGGATGTCCTCTCGACACACTCCTCCAGCGCAGCCTCTGTTGACTTTTTTAGGCTCTTTCATATGGGAGCACAATACATGTATGCACCCTCATTACCACCCTTGCGGCATGAGAAGCAGAGTGGCGGAGGGGCATCCTCTTCCCCCACCGCCTGGTGTTGTAATGCTCCATACAAATTCCAGAGATTCGGATCTCGAACTTTTTGCGCGTGTGTGCTGGGAAAAAAAAACCAATTATAAACTTGCATAGTTTTACCCAGTGCGCCAATTTCGAGTTGCAGAGTCAGCGATAATATACTGTCTGACAATATACTTCCTTCATATAACGATCTTGATCAATAATTGCGGATCGTTATGTCTCAAAAAGCGATCTGGACTGATCAAGCGACCTGACCTGACTTCAGGGGCAAAAACCCCGGCTGTGTTCTGGGTAGTCACCCAGCGGAGCCTGGCAGGTTGGTTGACAGGGAGCGTCAACAAAACTGCCAAAGGTTAACCGGCCGGCAAACACTGGTATGGCCAATGTGCACCAGCTCTTTGATGGCTCGACACCAAGTCTCTCGCTCTTCCAGCTGTGGGTGTCCTCTCAACACGTTCCTCCAGCGGCAGCTTCTGTTGACATTGATGGCTCGGCACCAAGTCTCTCACTCCTCACAAGAACTCTGAACAATACAGTTCTAATGTCATAACACTTGCTTAACACATACATGTTTAGTGATACGTAAACTGGCTGATACATATAAATCTACACGTTTATTCACACACTCATGCTTCATAAAACAGAAGAGATTCGCAACATATCATAACTCAGTCACTACACTGAAAAAGACTATAACATGACGCACGCGCCATACACTGGTTCATACATAGGAAAAGATTATACTTAACACACCCACATACTACCTTTGTAAACAACCTAGACATACCAAAACACATCACAACCCATTCCGGTAAATAACTATACTAATGGTCAAAACTTAAGGGTCACCCAACGTTTTTGTGTGTCATTGTTTATCATCACAAGAACGCTAATAAAATACCAATGTTTTTTCGATCCAAATGGGTTAAAAGTTGAAATTAGACTGTACAGGGAACAATAGACAACAATTTATCAATTTCCACGAACGTGTCAAATGCATGTGAAACATTGTCAGTTTTTGTGAAAAGCTGTGAGTTATTGGCAATCGTACCAAAGGCAGGCAGGTGGAAAAACTCGGTAAAGTCGTGATGCACATGCTAAAGGGGTCAGTCGTGAAGACTGAGCACTTCTGTTTCGCTACAAATACCGGTACAATAGAGGCATAATTGTCACTTTCCTAACCCTCCCACTACGACAAAGCCTAACGCCAGTAGATCAAGGCCGGGCGCTAGCATGGCTGCAGAATGGAATTTCCGGACGAGAAGTTGGGGTGTCCCATTCAGTGATCCAAAGGCTGCTGGCACGATTCCAATAAACTGGAAGGACAGAACGACGACCCTGCTCAGGATGCCCGCACTGCACCAGCAGAAGGGAGGACAAATACCTCTGTTTTGGCGGCTCTGCATGACCGAACTGTCACGTCAACCACTCTGATGCAAGCAGCAAACGCTAACGTCAGCAGAAGCACAGTCTGCCGACGTCTGCGCGAAATTGGCCTGGCTTCATGCAGGGCAGCAGTGAGAATACCCCTCACTCCAGCTCATCCTCAGTTTGGGATGGGAGCAGTGATGCTAATCTCACAGGCGGGCAATCAAATTAATCATTGACAGACCCATGCAAGTCATTAGTACTGATTACAAGTTCAAGCTGCTGGATATCCTACTACTTGACAAGCAGTTGATTTATTATAAGTTGGTACTCATGCACAAAATCACTCTCTCAGACTCGCCAGCCTATCTCTCTAATTTGTTTGCAATTGCCCACAGAGCTAGTCGAACATCAGGGAACAATCTGGTAGTACCAAGGCCCCGCTTAGATATTTACAATAATAATAACCTCTCCTACTCTGGTGCAAAATTATGGAACACAGTTCCTGCAGACATTAAATCAGCACCTTCTTTACGAACGTTCAAGAACCAACTGCATAAATTTATTAAGAACATGTGAAAACATATTGTTCATATTTTTTTTCACATACCGTCATTGACTGCAGAAACATTTCCTTATTCGTATTCATGTATCATAATACTTTAGACTTGCTGAGGTGTTCTTTGTCATTTCTTTTGCAGCATAACATCATAATTTTTGTAAATGTTTAATGTTCGATGTTTTGCTTAGTGTGTGTGTGTGTGTGTGTGTGGTGTGTGGTGTGTGTGTGTGTGTGTGTGTGTGTGTGTGTGTGTGTGTGTGTGTGTGTGTGTGTGTGTGTGTGTGAGAGAGATAGAACAATAGAGATCCCAAAGAATCAAAATTCAATAATGCCGCACCAATGTATAAATCTCGCTATTATCGATCATAAGCTCGTTGACCCATCATGACCCCTCATTATCGCCAAATCAACCCTGTTGATTTGAAAAAACAGCGACCATGATTAGTGTGGCATTAATGATTTTTGATTATTTCGGATCTCTATTGTTCTATCTCTATAACTATTGTCTCTGACAACACCTAATCAATTACTGTCTAAGTAATTCCAAGTGGAACTTTATACGTTACTATCAAGTTACAACTTACTTTTAGGAACCTGCAGAGGTAACCTTTAAGTTAGTTGCCCTAAGAACTTAATAATTTCTTAACATAAGAACCTATTAATTACTTACCCTAAGTTCTTACCAGTTCTTACAAGAACTTGACTCCAGTCCCAAGATACTGAGACAGATTTGTCAAGATACAAGGACAAAAAAAATAACTTTTTTCTCAATAATACTCTGGTGGTGGAGCGGATGGGGTTAAATAATCAGGCACAAGTGGTGTAAATGACGTGTCATCTCTCTGCGAAGCATATGACAAAAATATTGATAGATTACCAAATCTGATTTTTTTTTGTTTAAAAGATTGTGTAGTTTTTCTGTGGTTTCCTGAACACCAATCTGTTTTCCCATCTCTAAAAAACTGGCCTTTAGTTCTTCAACATTCACGGGAGATTGACTACACATTTTATTCTGTATTTCTGACTTCTGTTTTTTGTAATTATTCAAATCATCCTGCACTCTCTTAAATTCATCATCATCAATAAAATTATCGTCCAATGCCTTACTTATAATAAGTTTCAAACTGCTCAGCTTTGCTCCAGCGAGTGTACTCAATGCTTCATGTTTTTGTAATTTTGTGTGAAATCTTTTGTTTAGGGCTTCCAAACCAAAGCATGCCAGTTCTGTGGCAATGCTAGCTCCTTCAAGACCAATTCCAATTAAACTTCCAATTCCATTTGTTATCAAAACAATACCCTCTACAGATAATCCAGCTGAAACAGCACCCACAGCCATAGATGTGTTTTGAACAGAATTGAAAAATGTCTTATACCGTCTTTTTACATCCTGAGTATGTCACCTCCTCTCCCTCCAAATATTTAATTGCTTCTGTAATATTTATTAAACGGAATGCGTCTGCCTGTAATGTTTTATCTGATGCAATTGGCACAGTTGCCGCATGCGGATCAATCGACACAAACTCAAGCGTCAGTAGTTGTGGATAGAAGTTCACCATTTTTTTATTCACAAATATTTTTTCTTTAATCAGTGATTACATTTTGCAACTTGTCAAAAGTATACAATTTGCTGGCATATTAAAACGAAACCAGATCAATGTGTTATGGTTTTATGAAATTTAGAAAAACAAAAGTTATTTTGTCGACGAATATTTTGACAGATGGAACACTGCTCGAAACCTCAAAAACATCTACATTTTTTCTAATGGCAATAAAAACTTTTGTTGATTCTGTCACTGTGTCATCCCACGTAAGCTTTATTCCCTGTGCTATATCTGCCTCTTTCGCAGAAGAAACAGATCTCATGATAATTTCAAATACTATTGTAGTTTCTCTTGTGATGGGAAATTTTGCTGGTGCAAACACAACCTTTGCATCTGATCGGCCCTTCCTATGCGTAAGAAGATAACTCCTTTTCTCATACACAAGCACTTGCAGTTTATCTCTGCTATAGTTGTCTTGCGTAAAACTTGGAACAAGGCTTACAATCAAAGGTCCAGAGTTAACAACTTTCCTAAACACTAAGGCGACTTCGTCATCAGTGTATACATAAGGACTAATAAATTCCAACTTTATATCCCAGTCAATTGTTGGCGCAAGCGGTGGTGGAACAGGCACAAGCGGCACAGGTGAAACTATCCACTTATTAGCCACATGTATTAAGTTGTAGGGTGCATTATTTACAGGCGGACTAGGTACAGTAACATCACGCAGCTGACCAAGTTTCGGAATTGGTCTCTCTGTTCCGTCTTTCATGTCATCTATTACTTTCCGCTTGTACATACCAAAAGAATTAAGTTCAAATACATACACCTCTCCGATTTCCCCCTCCTTTTCAAAATCCTGTATGTCAGCCAAATCTTTCAACTCTGTCACTGGACATGCAACTGGTATAATTCTCGACTTTGGACCAGCACTCATTTTTTTATAAAAAATAAAATTATTTAACTTCCAACACAACACTAAAATCATGCATCACAACTGGTTTGTCATCTTGATTAGTTACAGATAAACACAGTGACTCAAAGAAACTGGAACCTAATTTCTTAAACTGTAAATTAGGAAATCTAACAGCAACACTTTCGCAATAGGGAGCAGTTCCAGTAGGTAAGCATCTCAACAAAGTTGAAGGCTTTTCATTGTGTACATTTTCAGTTGTGTTTAGTTCTTTTAAATGAACATTAAGTACTGTGTGTACTGCCAAATGGACAGGATATTTTCCAGTTACTTTTTCTTTGTTTGGCTTTAACGTCACTGCCAAACCACTCACTGTTTGTGTCCAATCTTCATCCGCACTAGTTACAAAATCACCTATTAAACAAAGTAAAGATGCAAGTTTACTCGAAATTGTAAACACAACTCTAGAAAATTCTAATGTAACAATTAAATTAGCTGGATTCAAAGCTGCTTTAATTATAATTTGCTTTGAAACCATTCAGCTATAGTACAAATGTCATAATACCCAGATGGTATAAAGTGTGTATCATTGCCTGAACCACCTGCAGCTCTATAACTTACATAATAACTTTTATCATCCGTTACATTAAACCATTTTACAGTGTAGAACATTTCATGGATAGCTACAGCCTTGTTACTATCTCGATTATAAATCCAATTAGTTAACCACACTGGTTTGCTTGTGTCAAGATTTGTTAAGGTAATAAACATTTTTATTATCTCATAAAAAAGGATGGAATTTAAATCACCAACAAACGTAAGCACAAACGCATTTCAATTTAACGTGGATGCCAAATACAATGTCGCCCCAACTTATAAACAGAAAATAATTCAATTAAATCAGCTTGATATAGCTGTAAATGAACAAGATCTATTCCAAGTGAAAGTACCCAACCCCTTTGATCATTACATAAACCCTCCAATAACAGATGATGCTACTGCAAGAAAGTGATCCTCAAACCCACTACAGATGTTACAAAACCAACTTAACTTTGCCATACTGTGTTCAACTACAGGCTGTGGTGTTTCATTTACAGACCACTTGAATCACTCAAACAAATTGATTAGGTCTGTGTACCGTTTCCACACGTATTACCAGCTTAGAAGAATACTGTCAGAACTCCATACACCACTACCTACTGCATCCAATTTCAACAGGTATAACAACCCCATGGATATGAAAGCATTTGAACGCATCTGTAATGAATTTAACATCAGCCCCCGTGCCGAGTATGACTTTACACAAAAACTTGATAATCACAACGGTATGGGTACATTGTATTACACTATGAGTCACAGACAATACCCACAAGATTACTACCCTGGTTACACTTCATTCTCATCAAAATCACAAGTCTGGTTAAGAGAGATGAATATAGGAGATTACAAGCCCACCCATTTAAGAATCAATTGATTTATTTGATCCTTTCCGTAAATAAACAAACGCACTTGACCAAATACCTTTAACAGCTTTATCTGCCCAGTCAGGCCACCCGGCCCCTTGGAAACAATGGCTAGTTAAAATATCAATGCTGTCACTGTTGGCGTTCCTGAGAAATAGCGACTACATCCTGTACACGTCACCCACCCCCTACCCCCACACCCCACCCCCCACCAACCTCGCACACACACATACCCACCCCCCTACCCCCACACCCCACCAACCACCAGTCAGGCCACCCGGACCCTTGGAAACAATGGCTAGTTAAAATATCAATGCTGTCACTGTTGGCGTTCCTGAGAAATAGCGACTACATCCTGTACACGCCACCCACCCCCCTACCCCCACACCCCACCCCCCACCAACCTCACACACACACACACATACCCACCACCCTACAAAGCCCCTCACACCACCCAGGCACCCACCCCAACCCCCACCCACCTCGCACACACACACACAAGCACACGCAAACATATTAGGTCAAATTATTCCGTTCTGTGTCAACGCTTCAAATTTATGTCACTAAGCCACTAGGTCAGATTTTTAATGTGGTACAAACCTTAAAAATAGTTTTTTTTTCCAAATATGGAGCACCAAGTCATTCCTAAATAAATAAAACTCCCCAAGTGAGGAGTTTGCGTGGAGAAAAAAGAATTTTGTTTCAACGTCTGTGTGAAGAAAACGTTTTCACTTCACTCATCAGCACATCGTGACTGCTGCGAGCATTAAAAATAAAAGACAAAACCCATAACTCTACTCCCAGTGAGAGACCTCAGTGATTCAAAGTCACTATACACCCACCCTGTTTTACGAGTGTTTTTAGATCACCAACTCATGCGAGGAGAAAATTGGGTGTGAGTGGTTAGTTTCAAACCGGATCTGTGTTGCATGCGTTTATTGCCTTTCAACCGGGCAGTGGGGACGACCCTGTACAATAGGCCTTTTATGCCCAAGCTTTTGCGTAGTCATTATATAACACCTGCTATGTGTGGGTGAGTGAGTTTATTAGAATGCACCCCTTTTATGACCAGAAAGGCATGCATAGTGTTTTGTACACACAGTTTATATATTGTGTTTTAAAAATGGACTTAATGACGCTTGACCCACACTGTGGCTTATTTGTTGGTGCCAAGGGCTGTGGAAAAACTGAATTTGTACTTAATCTATTACAAACAAGATACATTCATCATTTTGAAAACATTGTGATATTCTGTCCTACTGTCAAACACAACAAAGCTTATCACAACCGTTTATTCATTTGGACTGACAGCAACATTTACTTAGTTGATCCTGAGAAGAAACTGAACGACTACCTGCAGTATTTTTACAAGCAATTTGAAGGACAGCCAACCCTGTTCATAGTCGATGACTGCTCTGCAGATAAGGATATTGTTAAGAAGAGAAACACACTGGCAGAGCTTGCCTTAAGTGGCAGACATGCAAACATCAGTGTATGGATTCTCACTCAAAAATATAATTCTGTACTGAAAGATTTTTGTGAGCAGTTAAAGTTTATTTGTTTGCTTTACTGTAAAGATCGTGACAGCTTTGAAGACTGTCTCAGAGAGAACGATGTTATACCAAATAAACATGAAGGAGACTGTGTGAAAAATAAACTGAAATTGACTAAGCATCTAAAGCTTATTTTAAAGACAGATCAGCCCACAGGGTATGGATTAGTGAATTAATTTAGCCTTATGGTTTTGTCCATAAAAAATGATGGACAGAAAAAGCGGGCGAGCATTTGATATCACAGAGAGCTTCAGAGGTGTTGTGCATTTTTATGACTTAAAAACACAAGTTAAACATCCGTTTGAGCCTTTGATAAAACTCTCAACACCAACGAAGATATACATGGCATTTAATGTAACTTTTGGATATTCTAATAGTTCACCACGTTATAATTACAAGACTGTTGATCTTAAGACACAAGATCGATTTTATAGTTTATGATGCTAACTGTGACTGGATTGAGAGTATGTGTTTACACATATTCTACCATCTAAGTAAACAACATGATTATATTAAATTTGTTACTGTCAATAAAGTGATATTACACCTGCAGCATGAGCACAAGACCTTAAGACACATACCCGGGAAGTGGTTGATTTGTTGGGAAATGAACTAAATATTTATTATTATAGGGATTACAGACAATAAAGTGGTATTACACAGGTATAATTTTTCCTATTTATTATTTTGTCGGTCAAATAAAAATGACGGACAATGCCCAAAGCTTAAGAAACGTGTTTCACACAACAGACTTGCCTATATCCAACACTTACAGTGTTTATGAATCAATAGAAAGGTCTATTTTGGTCATACAAGATAATCTTCTTTCTGGTAGTGTAAAGATTCAGATTGTTGTGAAAATAGAATTTACCAGGGTAGATGGTGAAGTGATTGTTTCATATAATCTCGACAAGACAACACACAGTTAATTCAAAAGAGGAATTGGAAAAAGTGTTTACAGAAAGACTGTTGCCTGACTTTCTAGAAGCAATTGACAGAGCAAAAATGCAGGGATCTGGTTGGCATGAAGGCCATATACATGAACTGCAACTGAAGCAGTCAAGATATCATCCTATTTTAGGCAAATCATGGTTGCCACTACCAACTGAGGTTGCAGACAAAACGGCTGTCGTCAATGTTCAGAACAAAGATAATTTCTGTTTCATGTGGTGTGTGCTTGCCAAACTGCATTTTGTAAAAACAAAACCTGAACGTGTATCTAACTATACCAAATTTGTAAATGAACTCAACTTCAGTGGCATAGATTTTCCTGTTAAGGTGGAGGATATAGATCTGTTTGAAAAACTAAATCCTGGGATATCTGTGAATGTGTATGTATGGGATAATGAGTCTGAGAACAAGTTACAACCAATTAGAGTGTCACCAATTGCCCCAACCTACGGTCAGTCAGAAGATAAGCATGTTGACATGTTACTAATAAGCTCTGGTGATAACTTTCACTACACAATTATTAGGAGTATGTCACGACTAATTCACAACCATGTACCAAAACACAATGGCAAACAGGAAGTATGTAAGAGATGCTTACAAAGGTTTTCCTCTATAAAAGTGGCACATAAACATACCCTGCACTGTAGGTCAGCTGATGACATTCAAACAATACTTAGGTATCCAGATCCTGGTAGCAAGGTTTATTTAAGAAATATGTTAATCAGCAAAAGCTGCCGTTTGTAGTGTATGCTGATTTTGAATCACTGGTTGTACAGTATGAGGGTACTGTTCCAGAATCATTACCAAAGACCGTAAAATTGAGTGATCAAGTGGTGTGTTCTTTCGGATATATAGGTCTGACGGCCAGCATACAGAACCTGTTATCTACAGAGGTGAAAATGCAGCAGCTGAGTTTTTAACAGAAATGAGACAACTGTATAGTCAGGTAGTACAGTATTTGGAAAAGTGTCAGATGCCTTTGGTGATGACAGAAGAAGACAAAATGAATTTTGATACGGCGGAGATTTGTTGGATTTGTGAACAACCTCTGGGTGGTTGTGATCAACTTCTGAAGGGTGATAAAGTTCGTGACCATGACCACATAACTGGGCATTACATAGGTGCTGCCCATGGTGATTGTAACTTGAAATTAAAAATAGATCCCAAGGCATATAAGTTGCCTATCTTTTCCACAATCTCAAGGGGTATGATTCACATATTATCATGCAGGCTGTGGATGAGTCTTACAAAAAAAAATTAGTTGTATTGCCCAGACAACTGAAAAATACTTGACTTTTAGGCTGGACAACAAATTAGCATTTTATGACTCCATGCAACATTTGTCTTTAGGGCTTGCTAGTCTCGCAGAAGGACTGACTGAGTATCCAATAACAAGTAAATATTTTGAGCCAGACTTAATTAACAAAGGAGTGTATCCATACGAGTACATCAGTGACTGGGTTGTGTTTGAAGAAAGGAGACTGCCACCAAAAGAGTAATTTTATTCCACACTTAATGGTAAAGGTATTTCTGACTCTGATTACCAGCACGCACTTGATGCATGGGGTAAACTGGGGTGTGAAACGATTGGTGATTACCATGACCAGTACTTAAAAGCTGATGTTTGCTTGCTAGCAGACGTATTTGAAAGTTATCGTGAAAAGGGTTTGTTACACTACAGTCTTGACCCAGCTTGCTACATAACTAGTCCTGGCATGACATGGGATGCATTTATAAAATCCAGTAAGATATTTATAGACCTGTTGTCTGATCGTACGATGGGTGAAATGGTGGAACGTGGATTGAGGGGAGGCATTAGAATTGCTGCGAACAATTACGCCAGAGCCAACAACAAATATATTGATGGCCTGGGGTTTGACCCCTCAAGGTCAAGGTCATTCATTACGTACTTGGACGCTAATAACCTTTATGGATTTGCAATGTGTGAGTTATTGCCCTTGAAAAACTTTTGTCTGTATGATTTGTCACAGTATGACATAACACAGTTAACAAACTATATTATGACTCATGAACGGAATGATGCAAAGGGTTGGATCTTTGAAGTAGACCTGGAGTACCCACACCATCTACATGATTACCACAATGATTATCTGTTGGCTGTTGAGAAAATGAGTATGACGGGGAAAAAAGAAGACACCAAACTTGTGCCAAATTTGAATGACAAATTCAATTACGTTTGCCACTATCGCTTGTTACAGTTTTACATCAGACATGGGTTAGTACGAAAGAAAGTTCACAGAGGTATTCAATTTGAGCAAAGTGCTTTCATGAAACATTACATAATGAAGAACACAACATTGCGTGCGAGGGATGGCAACACGGCATTTGACAAAGACTTCTTTAAGCTTATGAACAATGCCTGTTTTGGTAAGACGATGGAAAATCCTCATCACCGCAAAGATGTGAGACTGGTCACAACTGAATTGGGTGCAATTAAACTTACAGGCAAGCCACAGTACACAGGGTACAAAGAGTTTCATTCATCATTGTATGCAGTGTCACTCAAAAAAAAAGATTGTCAAACTGGACAAGCCAGTATTCATTGGTATGGCAATACTTCAGTTATCAAAATTGCTGATGCTTGAATTTTACTATGATTACTTTAAACCAAAGTATCCTGAGTGCCGTCTGCTATACACTGACACTGACTCTATGATCATTGATGTGCCTACTGAAGATTTTTATGAAGACATGAAAACAGAACTGCATACACACGTCTGACTACCCTAAGGATCACCCGCTGTTTAGCACACAAAACAAGAAAGTGCCTGGTAAGTTTAAAGACGAACTGAATGGCGTGCCAATAGTTGAGTACGTTGGACTGAGATCAAAAATGTATTCTATACTGCACCAAAAAGGTAGTCAGTCGAAAGCCAAAGGCATAAAAAAACAGTGATAAAAAATAAAGACATTCGACATGAACATTATAAGCAAGTATTAGATGGAGAACTAATGCCTGATTATCCAAACAAGACACTGAGGTCAAACAAACATAATATTGAAATGATCCAAACACATAAAAAGTCTCTAGCAGTAGGGGACACAAAACGAGTGTTTCACACTAAGGAAAAGGCTTATGCACCTGGGCATTATGCACTTAAGTTATCTGAAGAAATAGCCAATGAACTAATCGATGAATTAGTTGATGAAATAGTTAAAAATGCGTAACAGTGTCTGGGGGAATAATCTGTAATTCTTCTCTAACAAATGCCCTCTGAGGCGCAGGCTCATACAGATAATAAATCGATGCATTAGCGGAAGGAACTATTTTTTTTATATTGTGAACGGACGTAGACCAAATTGGATCAGTTGCCCTACATCTGACGTCATTCTCGGCCTCGCCAGGGTGATACAAATATCTTACCTGTTTTGTAAGCAAGCTTGTGTCAGGCGCTTTTGTTTTTATTTCTCACCCTGATGGTATTGTTTTTAATTTAATAGCATCAGCGGGCTTAGGGTGACCTTCATTATTCATTGCTTTTATCACAGACGGTAATCTCTTAACACACTCAGTGTTACATGAGTCATGCATGAGTTCCTTAGAATACTGATAGTTGAAAAGTCTCTCTGATAATTGTTTGTTAAAGTTTTCAACAATAGCCTGTGATCTATGCACACCCGGTATGCCTCGCCGCACTAGCACTCCATGCTTTGCAAATAACTGATTAACAGCGCCTTTAAATTCAGATCCGTCATCGACTTGCACAAGCCTGGGAAATTTTAAAGGACCACGACTATATATCTTTGTTATCGCAGTGGCCACTGTTACAGCATTCTTGTCAGTTATGGGTTCGGCATCCTTATACCTTGAAGCTATGTCGACAACAGTTAATGCATACTTGTATTGTTTCTTTCTTATTGTATCATGTGGTAGGAACAGGAGATCCATTTGATGGGTGTCATTAGGGATAGTGTTTACAAAATGAGGTCTTATTATTTTTCTTGGAGCAAGAAGATATATTTGCCAAATTACCTGCTTTATAAGCCACTGTTTTATTTGGTCTAGTGTAACATCCCCACCCACAGCTGCATATAATTTTTCTATTGCAGTTTTCCCATTCCAGTAGCCAATTGGGGAGTAATATATTTTTGATAGTTTAGCTCCGACATCTGTCATTTCTTCTAGCAATAAAAACTCCTGTAAAATATACAAATGTCATTCCTACTAAAACAAATATTATTTCTCCATTTCTTTGTTCTGGGCTTGGTTGGTAGTAGTCACTAAGTTTTGGTTGTGGAATGGTCATGTCTTCGCCAGTAACAAGAAAGTATTCTTTGATCGCGTCATCGACATTTGAAAATGTATGCTGTGCATGACCTTCAAGCCTCAATTTTTCATTGATAAAATCAAGTTTCTCAATTCTTTGCTTCTCATAATCTTGTTGAGCTTGTGCCAGTTTTTCAGATGCCTCATTGTGATGCTTCATTTCTTCTGCAGATTCCTCTCTACCCATTTTTGAAAAAAGATAGTTTGAACCACTAAATGCAAGTGTGTTAACAACGGCCCCACCAATCATAATAGCTATAGTTGCCATACTTTTTATTTACATAGAAACATTTTCTGGAATAATTCCTTGCTTGACAAGAAGGTCTTTTGTGGCAATCGATGCTGTTACAACAGCTACTAGCTTAGCACTGTCTTCGAAGTCTAATCTACTCAAGTCTGCTGATTTCATTTTGAGAAGACTTTTCCCCAGCATAGAATAAGCAACGGTTAGCCCGCTTATTATGGCAGAGTGATAGACGATGTTCATTATGTTCTTTGTGTCGCTCATTTTCTTATGCCACAAAAATTAAAATAATAAATTTATTTACTGCATGTAAAATGGGTCCATGGCTTTGGGTGTTGCTGGTAATGTGGCGACTACTTCTTTTATTTTTGGAGTGCTTGATTTTTTGGACACTGTTTGAGTCTGTGGTTTGTATTTTTTGTATAATTGGTAACCTACATAACCAAATCCGAAAACAAATCCAGCAACTATATATTTCCTTGTTTCAGGTTTAGACTCAGTTGTTTGTCTCTCACTTTGTTGGGGGTGTGACGGTAGTGACACTGGTGCTGTTGATGGTGTGTCAGTCTTTTCTATTAATGCTTGAAGCTGTAATTGTTTTTGTCTGTTATATTCAGTTAATCTTTTTCCAGCCTCTATTCGACCTGGGCTTTTAGTCTTAGTCACTGTTTGAACCTGTGTCAAGACAGGACTCTGTTGTGGAGTCGTCTGGGTCTCATCCATTTTCTTCTAATTTAAAATTTATTTTAGAAATATCAATATGACTACTAGTAACAAGTAAGGTTACCACAGGTGCAAGGTAATTCCCAAACTTGTAAAACATAAGGCATGCTAATTTGCCTATTGAACTTGAAACTATGGGGTTGCTTTCTAGATCATGTGAAAGGCTGTCACTATCAACAGGTAGGAAGTGACTCACAGCTTTTGTGTATAGGCAGACAAGAGATCGACTCAAATCACGTGTCATTAGTGAACTAATGTGATTTTCATATTTTGAATGTAGTTTGATTAGCTCGTCAGCGGTAAGAGATTCTATGTCTTCTGTCATGTATTGTTTACCAAGAAAAGCTTTTGATTTTCCGGAAACAACTACTGAGAGAAGACGTTTTTTTGAGTCTAAGTCTTTGTTTTCTACAGCACAGATATCTCTTAGAAGAAGTAATTCGTCTTGGTTCATTTTATAATGAAAAATAAAAAAATAACACAGCTTTGCTTGGACCTGTGAATAACTTATGATCTTACTTGATAACTAATTTCAAAGTTACCTACAACTTACAAGTAACTTTGACGTTAACTTTGAAGTTAGTTGTCACAAGTTCTTATAAGTTCTTGACTTCAGACAATAAGACACTCGGTCAGATTTCTCAAGTTACAAAGACAACAAGAAAACTTTTTTTAGTACTCTGATGGCGTCAAATGAGCAGGCATGACATCTCTTTGCGAAGAGTATGACAAATTTAATGAACAATTGATCTTTACTTGCCTAAAAGTCCTTGAACCTTTTTCATAGTTTCTTCTACACCTATCTTTTTCCCTTGTTATAAAAAAGATTTCTTTAGCTCTTCAACTTTTACGGGTTGATTACGCATCTTATTCTGTATTTCAGATTTCTGTTGTTTGTAATTGGCCAAATCATCCTGGACTCTCTTAAATTCATGATCATCAATTTTATTATCTTCCAAAGATTTACTCATAATAAGTTTCATACTGCTGAGCTTAGCTGCTGCGAGCGTACTCAAGGCTTCATGCTTCTGCAACTTTGTATAAAATCTTTTGTTAAGGGCTTCCATACCAAAGCATGCCAGGCTTGTGGCAAGGCCAACACCTTCAATAGCAATTCCTATGACACTTCCCACTCCAGTGGCAAACAGAGCTATACCTCCTACAGATAATCCGGCTGAAACCACACCCACGGCCATTGAAGTGTTGTGTACAGAATTGAAAACCGTTTTGTAACGTCGTTTACACCTTAAGTATTTTGCTTGTTCCCCTTCCAAATACTTCAATGCTTCTGTAATATTCATTAAACGGAATGAGTCTGCCTGTAATGTTTTATCTGGAACAATAGGATCAAGTGGCTCAGGTGGTATTTGTGGATACAGTGGTGGCATTTTTTTTATGGCAAATATTTTTTTATATTTAATCTTCTAATTTATTTTGCAACTCTTCAAAAGTATACAATTTGCTAGTGTAATAAAATGAAACAAGGTCTATGTGTTCCAGGTTTCTGAAACTTAGACGAACAAAAATTTGTTTATCAATCACTACCTTAACAGCAGGGACACTACTCGAAACTTCAAAATCTGTATTGATTTTTCTAATAGCAATAACAACCTTTGTTGACTCTGCTACTGAGCTATCCCATGTAAGTTTGATTCCCTGCATGATATCTGCTTCTTTCACAGCTTCCACAGATCTCATGAGAATTTCAAAAACTATTGTCGCATCTCTATCTATGGTAAAATTTGCTGGTACGAACGAAATAGAAGTATCTGTTCTGCCTTTTCTATTGGTAAGAAAATACCTTCGTTTTCCATACTCTTGAAGTTTCAGTTTTTCTCTGCTATTGGTTTCGGAATAGCTTGGCACAAGACTTAGAAGCATTGGCTCAGAGTTAGCAACTTTTCTAAATACTAAGGCTCCTTCATCAGTAAAATAAACATAAGAACTGATGAAAACAAACTTTACATTCCATACAATGGGAATAGGTGCAAGCGGAACAGGGGTAGGAATAATTACCCATTTATTAGCCACATGTTTTAAGCTGTAGAGCACATTACTTACAGGAGTAGGAACAGTAAAATCATGAAGTTGACTAAGTTTAGGAAACGCGCCATCTTTTACATCTTCAATTACCTTTCGTTTGTACAATCCAACGGAAACAAGTTCAAGGCCATACACCTCTCCTACCTCACCTTCTTTATCAAAATCTTGCACGTCAGCCAAATCTTTCAACTCTATTGATGGACACGCAACTGGAATAATTCTCGGCTTTGGACCAAGACCGCTCATTTTTTATTTTGCAAAAATAAAATTTATTTCACTTCCAACACTACAGTAAAATCATGTATCTGAACTGGTTTACCATCCTGATTAGTTACAGATAAACACAGTGATTCAAAGAAACTGGAACCTAATTTTTTAAACTGCAAATTAGGAAATCTAGCAACCACACTTTCACAATAAGGAGCAGTTCCAGTCGACACACATCTTAACAAAGATGAAGGCTTTCCATTGTGTACATTTTCAGTCATGTTCAGTTCTTTTAAATAAACATTTAGCACTGTGTGTACTGACAAATGAACAGGATATCTGCCAGTTATTCTTAATTTTTTTGGTGATAGTAGACGTCCATCTGACGGTGTCCAATCTTCATCTGGATGTGTTATTTTGTTACCTAAAAAACCAAGTAATAATAAAAGACTAATTGATAAAGAAAACTGACCACTTTTCGGAAAATCAATTGTAACAAGTAAATTAGCTGGGTTTAAAGTTGCTTTAATTTTAAATTCATTTTGAAGCCATTCAGCTAAAGTACAAAAGTCATAATATCCAGCTCATAAAATATCACCCTTTTCTAAACCATCAAGAGTTCCACTTACAGAATAATTGTTATCATCTGTTACATTAAACCACTTTACTGTATAAAACATTTCATGGATAGCTACAGACTTGCTACAATCACAATTATCAATCCCATTAGTTAACCACACTGGTTTGCTTGTGTCAAGATTTGTTTATTACACATTTTTATTATCTCATAAAAAAGGATGGAATTTAAATCACCAACCATTACCACAATAAACGCATTTCAATTTAACGTGAATGCCAAATATAATGTTGCCCCTACTTATGAACAGAAAATAATTCAACTAAATCAACTCGACAAAGCTGTAAGCGAACAAGATTTATTTCAAGTCAAAGTACCCAACCCTTTTGATCATTACCTAAACCCTCCAATAACAGATGATACTACTGCAAGAAAGTGGTCTTCAAGTCCACTACAGATGTTTCAAAACCAACTCAACTTTGCTATACTGTGTAGTACTACAGGATGCGGCATTTCTTTTACAGACCATTTGAATCACCCAAACAAACTGATTAAGTCTGTCTATCGTTTCCACACTTATTACCAGCTTAGAAGAATACTGTCAGAACTGCATACCCCACTACCAACTGAATCTAGTTTCAACAGGTATAACAACCCCATGGATATGAAAGCGTTTGAATGGATTTGTAATGAGTTTAACATAAGCCCCCGTGCCGGGTATGACTTCACACAAAAACTTGATGATCACAATGGCATGGGTACATTGTATTACGCTATGAGTCACAGACAATACCCTCAAGATTATTACCCTGGTTACACTTCATTCTCATCAAAATCACAAGTATGGTTAGGATCAATAGAACAGAAACAGTCTAATGCCTGGACCACATTTATCTTAGACAGGAGTGACGGGTTTACTCAAGCGGGAGTGGAGCATGTAAATGAGTCTATCAGAACTTATGTCTGGTGTTTA
Source organism: Semisulcospira habei (assembly GCA_036245525.1). Taxonomy (NCBI): domain Eukaryota; kingdom Metazoa; phylum Mollusca; class Gastropoda; family Semisulcospiridae; genus Semisulcospira; species Semisulcospira habei. The sequence continues at coordinate 188,172,541 of BTPG01000002.1, read as the reverse complement.
CTAGGTGCACAATCATTAACAAAATCAAACATTTTGAATGGAAAGTTTGAATCTCAAAAACAGTTTCTTGCAAACCTGGAAGATTCAATTAATTCAACAGTTGATCTCCCGTCAAGCATACAGTGCTATCAAGACGTTCTCAGATATGCGAGATCAAAAGTTGACTTTGTAGTTGGCATTGGGTTATACATGTTGCCGTCTGATCTTCAACTCCAAATGGGGACAATAACAAATTATAATAATGAAATAGTTGTTGCAGGTGTTGGTCAAAAACTCGGTCTCAATCAATCTGTAAACTTAGGAGGAACAACTGCGCATGTACAGTTGTTAAAACCATTACAGGCGGTTACTTCCCCTGCCCCGGTAGTAATACAAGCTGTAATACTTCAGTCCCCTGACTCCACACATGAGTCAGAGCGAACAGCATTGGTAATTGGCCTTACTGGAGTAGGTATATTACTTCTTTACCTGTTTCATTAAATAACCTACCATTAACCCTCCTACTGTCACCAAAAAGACCCACACATGTTCTGCCATAAAGCCAACTACCTTCGCTGCAGTATTTATCATCCAACTGACAAGTGAGCCTAAAATGCCAGGCAGCGCATCCATCGCTTTTACAGCTAATTTCTTAAGTAAGTCTGATATATGAGACAATTGTTTCTTTACCCACGACTGTAAATCTTTTGGATCAGTTGGTGGTGCTGGTGGGGCCGGAGCGCTATCCCTGGTCCTCCCGTTACAGCTAACACTACAGTACTGATAATAAATCCAAGAGCAGTAATTAAACTTGCAATTGTGATACCCTGCTCTCTGAAAAGTGTTTTCAATCTCTCAGCCAACGTTGTGTCTTCGTGAAGTATTTTCTGAATAGTTTCTCTAATTCTGTTAATTTGTGTTTTCAGTTTTTCTTTTCCAATTTCAATCACTTCTAGTCATGCGGATCTTTCTATCTGCAAATCATTTAATCTGTGTTGTATTCTTTCTTTCATTTCTGTGTCATAATTCGCATCATCAGCTTTAGCTAATTTTTCTTTTTCTTTTTCTATGTGATTATCAAGCTCACCTAGTTTGGCTACATTATTCACAAGCTCACCTCTGATTGACTGCAGTGTTTTATCCAACCCCACTAACTCCCGCATTGTCAAAGGAGAGTCACCCATTGTTTTCATAGCCTCATTTATTTGCCCTTCTGTAAATGAAGTTTCTTGTATTACTGTGTTTGCTATTTCTCGCAGGCTTGTTACTGCTGCCATTTCAATTTCTTGTCCAGTTGGCAACCTTGTTTGCGCATCATGAAGAGCACTAGCAAGACGAGGTGGTAACTTTTTATCTCCAATACCAAGTTGATGCAAGGCGCCAAAACCACCTTCATTTTTGATTGTACTTAAAGCTCTAAACTTACCCCGGTCTCTTTTGTTAGTCAATTGTACTTTTCCTCTGTCAACAGTATTTAAATATAAATGGCCCTTACCATCAAGTTCAAACTGATTAGGATCTATGTTGTCTGGGTGGTCACCAACATGATCATAAAACGAGTTCACTTTGCTTTCTAAAAGTTTGTGGCGTAAACTGTAAGTATTCCTTGTACCAGCCATTCCAGTCATATCTGTTGCACCAGTATCATAGTCATTCATGTCATCCATTTCAAAATCTTCATGGCTAAATCCTCCCGCTGCCATTGTTTTATTAATTTAATTTTTTTTTTATTGTGCATAATAAAAATGACACAGTCCTACGGATCAAAGTTAGACCCATACAGAAAACTACGTGAACCTTTTGGTGTTAAGGGCATTAGACAATCAATTGTCATCACTAGCAATCCTAGTACTATAGATCCAAACTAAACCCTTACTGTCAAGTTTCCTAACCTAGGCCCCAGTGACGTTATTGTTCCTGGTACTGCACGCCTTGCATTTAATATCGAACTTTTATCAGACACAGATGACAAAAGAACACTAGTTAACAACCTAAGTAGAGCAATTATTAAGAATATTAAAGTTAAACTTGAAGGACAGAAAGTATTTAGTCTTGACGATTCCAATGTGTTCTACTGTTACAAACATTTGTGGCTTACAAAAGAAGAAAGAGAAGACCGCATTTATCAAGGTATACAGTCAGATAGCATTATGAAAATTCGAATCAATGCTGGAGACAAAACAACAACAGAAGTCAAAGACGTTATTGTGGCAGAAACATATGGAAATAGGTTTTGCATTCCACTTGAATTTGAAATCCTAACAGCGCATTTGCCTTATTACCAAGGAGCACTGAATGACCGTCTGAGTTTTGAACTAATCTTTAATGACTACTCCAAAGTTATCAAATCAACTGGCACAGACGCAACATATAAGATTTCTAACATCTCTTTGGAATATGAAATTGTCACACACACTGAACTAGCTAGACTCATACAAAATCAATATCAGACAAGACTGCCGATTTATTATGACCGTGTGATAAGACACAGTTTGATTAATAAAAACAAAGTGACCAGATTTGAAACATCAACCTAAACACGCCCGCCAGCTCACTGAAAGGCATTCTTATGTTATTTGTTGAACCAGCAGCTCCATATCAATGAGATTCAGAAAAATTTTATAATCCGAAAATTATACATTTATCCTGTACAATCGAAGGACGCCCAAAATCAAGTGTATGTGTCCGGAATGATGGGATATCAGCACTATGACGAGATCACAAAGTATTTTGCAGGGGGGAGACTTAGAGATAAATCAGCAAACATAGCATTAAGGATCTGCATCTGTATGACGTAAGAATCGGTGAATACCTGACAAACAAGTACGCACTGTGGCTAGATCTTCGCAGTACGGAAGATGATTTTCTTCATGGCTCTGGCCGTACTATCGAAAACGGCAGTGACGGGATTACAATTCAGATACAGAAAAAGACTGAAAAAGCCGAAGCAATAAATATATATTTGTATCTGATTTATGATGCGCAGTTAAACATTTCTGAGAGCAGGCTAAGCGCTCACGTGTATTAAAAAATCACTTAGCTTTTGAGTTGTTTTGGTTTTAATCCTTCACAGCCCATTTTGAATCAGAAATGCACCAAATCACAATAAAAATCTGAACGTGTTAGCGGGCACGTCACGCTTGTGCTTAAACTCAGACTAAACTGAAAATAAAAGGCCTATTGTACAGGGTCGTCCCCACTGAGCATAAACAGGAAACTGTTTCACTACCAATTTCAACCTTCCTGGTTATGAAAGGGACGCAAAAACTCACACACACCGCAAGTGTTATAATAATGACTACGCAAAAGCTTGGGCATAAAAGGTCTATTGTACAGGGTCGTCCCCACTGCCCGGTTGCAAGGCAATAAACGCACGCGACACTGATCGGGTTTCAAACTAACCACTCACACCCAATTTTCTCCTCGCGTGAGTTGGTGATCTAAAAACACTCGTAAAACAGGGTGGGTGTATAGTGACTTTGAATCACTGAGGTCTCTCACTGGGAGTAGAGTTATGGGTTTTGTCTTTTATTTTTAATGCTCGCAGCAGTCACGATGTGCTGATGAGTGAAGTTAAAACTTTTTCTTCACACAGACGTTGAAACAAAATTCTTTTTTCTCCACATAACTCCTCACTTGGGGAGTTTTATTTTATTTAGGAACGACTTGGTGCTCCATATTTGGAAAAAAAAAACTATTTTTAAGGTTTGTACCACATTAAAAATCTGACCTAGTGGCTTAGTGACATAAATTTGAAGTGTTGACACAGAACGGAATAATTTGACCTAATATGTTTGCGTGTGCTTGTGTGTGTGTGTGTGTGTGTGTGCGAGGTTGGTGGGGGGTGGGGTGGGTGCCTGGGTGGTGTGAGGGGCTTTGTAGGGTGGTGGGTATGTGTGTGTGTGTGCGAGGTTGGTGGGGGGTGGGGTGTGGGGGTAGGGGGGTGGGTGGCGTGTACAGGATGTAGTCGCTATTTCTCAGGAACGTCAACAGTGACAGCATTGATATTTTAACTAGCCTGTTTCCAAGGGGCCGGGTGGCCTGACTGGTGGTTGGTGGGGGGTGGGGTGTGGGGAAAGGGGGGTGGGTATGTGTGTGTGTGCGAGGTTGGTGGAAGGTGGGGTGTGCGGGTAGGGGGGTGGGTGACGTGTACAGGATGTAGTCGCTATTTCTCAGGAACGCCAACAGTGACTTACTTACTTACTTACGCCTGTCACCCCTACCCGGGTATAGGCCGTCGACGAGAGACCTCCAGCAACTCCTGTCCTGTGCTTCTCCTTCGATTCTACTCCAGGTGGTTCCCAGTCTCTTGATGTCTGCTTGGAGGTCTCGACGCCAGGAGTTTCTCGGCCTACCTCTTTTCCTCTTTCCCTGGGGGTTCCATGACAATGCCTGCCTAGTGATACTGGAGCCAACAGTGACAGCATTGATATTTTAACTAGCCTTTGTTTCCAAGGGGCCGGGTGGCCTGACTGGGCAGATAAGCTGTTGAAGGTATTTGGTCAAGTGCGTTTGTTTATTTCCGGAAAGGATCAAATAAATTAATTGATTCTTAAATGGGTGGGCTTGTAATCTCCTATATTCATCTCTCTGGTAAGGCTCAAAAGAACAGAAACAGTCTAATGCCTGGACCACATTTATTTTAGACAAAAGTGACGGGTTTACTCAAGCGGGAGTCGAGCGCGTAAATGAGTCTATCAGAACATGTGTGGTGTTTACTAGGTGCACAGTCATTAACAAAATCAAACATTTTGAATGGAAGTGGAAAGTTCGAATCTCAAAAACAGTTTCTCGCAAATCTGGAAGATTCAATTAATTCAGTAGTTGATCTCCCATCAAGCATACAGCGCTACCAAGACGTACTTAGATATGCGAGATCAAAAGTTGACTTTGTAGTAGACATCGGGTTATACATGTTACCATCTGATCTTCAACTCCAAATGGGTACAATAACAAATTATAATAATGAAATAATAGTTGCAGGTGTTGGTAAAAAAACTTGGTCTCAATCAATCTGTAAACTTAGGAGCAACAACCACGCATGTACAATCGTTAAAACCGTTACACACGGTTACTTCTCCTGCACCAGCCCCAGCACCCATACAAGCGGTAACACCAACCCCTGACACACATGAGTCAGAGAGAACAGCATTGGTAATAGGGCTCACCGGACTGGGAATATTACCTCTTTATCTGTTTCATTAAATACCCAGTGATTAACCCCCCTACTGTCATCAAAAAGACCCACACATGCTCCGCCATAAACCCAACTACCTTTGCCGCTGTACTAATAAGCCAACTATCAACTGTGCCAATTATACCGAGTAATGAATCCATTGCTTTTACAGCCAATTTTTTAAGCAAGTCTGATATATGTGACAACTGTTTTAATACCCATGACTGTAAATCTTTTGGGTAAGTGGGGGCTGGTGGAGAAGGGGCACCACCACCACCACCACCACCAACCCCAGCACCACCAGAGACAGCCAACATGACAGTACTGATAATAAACCCAAGAGCAGTAATTAAACTCGCAATTGTAATACCCTGTTCTCTGAAAAGTGTTTTCAATCTCTCAGCCAAAGTTGTGTCTTCATGAAGTATTTTCTGAATAGTTTCTCTAATCCTGTTGACCTGTGTTTTCAGTTTTTCTCTTCCAATACTAATCACTTCTAACCTTCCTGATCTTTCTATCTGCAAATCATTTAATCTGTGTTGGATTCTTTCTTTCATTTCTGTGTCAAGATTCCCATTGTCTGCAGTAGCCAGTTTCTCTTTTTCTTGTTCTATGTGTTTATCAAGCTCACCTAGTTTAGCTACATTATTTACCATCTCACCTCTGATTGACTGCAATGATTTATTCAAGCCCATAATCTCCCTCATTGACAAAGGTGGATCGTCTATTGTTTTCATAGCATCATTTATTTGTCCTTCAGTAAATGAGGTTTCTTGTATCACTGTGTTTGCTATTTCTGGCAGCCTTGTTACTGCTGCCATTTCAATTTCTTGTCCTGTTGGTAACCTTGTTTGTGTGTCGTGAAGAGCACTAACAAGTCTCAGTGTTAACTTCTTACTAGTACCAACACCAAGGTAACGCTGCAGTGCTGCCTCACCACCTACATCAGTTTTGATTGTACTTAAAGCTCTAAACTTAGCAGTGTTATTTTTATGGGTTAGAAACACTTTACCCCTGTCTGTATTTACAAATAAGTGTCCTTTATCATATTCAAACTGATTAGGATCTATTATAATCTCATTATAGTCTCGCGTACCAACACTGCCATAAAATGAGTTTACTTTGTCTTTTAACAGTGCGTGATACATAGGAGAAATATTTCCCATTCCTGTCATATCTGTAATTCTAGTATCTGAGACATTCATGTCATCCATTTCAAATTCATCATGATTAAATCCTTCCACGGCCATTGTTTTTATTAATTTCATATTTTTGATTTTGCATAATAAAATGACATCATCTTATGGATCAAAGTTAGACCCATATAAAAAACTATGTGAGCCTCTTGGTGTTAAGGGCATTAGAAAATCAATCGTCATTACAAACTATCCAAGTACTATAGACCAGAACCAAACACTTACAGTTAAGTTTCCAAATTTAGGTCCCAGTGACGTTATTGTTCCTGGCACTGCACGCCTTGCATTTAATATTGAACTATCATCAGACGCAGACGTAAACAGAGCACTAGTTAACAATCTAGGCAGAGCAATTATTAGAACTATTAAAGTAAAACTTGAAGGCCAGGAAAAGTTTAGTCTTGACGATACTAATGTGTTTTACTGCTACAAAGATCTTTGCCTCACAAGAGAAGAGAGGGAAGACCATATTTATCAAGGCATACAGACAGATAGCATTATGACAATTCGAATCGACGCCGGAGATAAATCAACATCATCAGCCAAGGACGTTATATTAGCCGAAACATATGGAACCAGATTTTACATTCCACTTGAGTTTGAAATTCTAACAGCACATTTGCCTTATTACCAAGGAGCACTGAATGACCATCTAAGTTTTGAACTAACCTTCAATGACTACTCTAAAGTTATAAAATCATCTGATCTCAATGCAACATACAAGATCTCTAACATTTCCTTGGAATACGAAATTGTCACACATGCTCATCTAGCTACTCTCATTCAAAATCCCCGCCGTGAGATGGCCTTAATCGCCTGCTCGGCGTTAAACCCAAATAACTAACTAACTAATCATTCAAAATCCGTACCAGTCAAGACTGCCAATTTATTATGACCCGGTGATTAGACACAGATTAATCAATAAAGACAAGAGCGACCCGATGTGGAACATAAACTTGAACACACCTGCTAGGTCACTGAAAGGCATACTTATGTTGTTTGATGACAAATTCAATTACCTATGTCATTACCGCTTGTTGCAGTTTTACATCAGACACGGGTTAGTACTAAAGAAAGTTCACAGAGGCATTCAATTTGATCAGAGTGCTTTCATGAAAGATTACATAATGAAGAACACAACCCTTCGTGCAAGAGATGGCAACACTGCATTTGACAAAGACTTCTTTAAGCTTATGAACAATGCTTGTTTTGGCAAGACGATGGAAAATCCTCATCACCGCAAAGATGTGAGACTTGTTACAACTGAATTGGGTGCAATTAAACTTACAGGTAAGCCACAGTACACAGGGTATAAAGAGTTTCATTCATCATTGTATGCAGTGTCACTCAAAAAAAAGATTGTCAAACTGGACAAGCCAGTATTCATCGGTATGGCAATTCTTGAATTAAACTATTGATGCTTGAATTCTACTATGATTACTTCAAACCAAAGTATCCTGACTGTCGACTGCTGTACACTGACACTGACTCTATGATTATTGATGTGCCTACTGAAGACTTTTATGAAGACATGAAAACAGAGTTACACATGTATGACACGTCTGATTACCCAAAAGATCATCCATTGTTTAGCACACAAAACAAGAAAGTGCCTGGAAAGTTTAAAGACGAAGTGAATGGTGTGCCGATAGTTGAGTACGTTGGACTTAGATCAAAAATGTATTCTATACTGCACCAAAAGGGTAGTCAGTCGAAAGCCAAAGGAATTTTAAAAAAAACAGCGATAAAAAATAAAGACATTCGTCATGAACATTACAAGCAAGTGTTAGATGGGGCATTAATGCCTGATTATCCAAACAAGTCACTGAGATCAAACAAATATAATCTTGAAATGATCCAAACACATAAGAAGTCACTAGCAGTAGGGGACATGAAATGTGTGTTTTATAGTAAGGAGAAGGCTTTTGCACCTGGCCATTACAGACTCAAGTTATCTGAAGAAATAGCCAATGAACTGGTCGAAGAATTAATCGACGAGTTAGTTGTTGAAATGAGTAACAGTGTCTGGGGGAATAATCTGTAATTCTTCTCTAACAAATGCCCTCTGTGGGGCAGGTTCATACAGGTAATATATTGGCGCATCAGCACCAGGAATCATTTTTTTTATATTGTGTACAGACGTAGACCAGATGGGGTCTTTTGCTCTGCGTCTGACGTCATTCTCGGCCTCACCTGGTTGATATAAATATCTCACCTGTTTTGTAAATAAATTTGTGTCGGGTGCTGACGGTGTTGTTGTTTTTGGCTCTGTAATTGTTTCAATTTAATAGCATCAGCGGGTTTTACATGTCCTTCGTTATTCATTGCTTTTATCACAGACGGTAATCTTTTTACCCACTCAGTGTTACGTGCGTCATGCATGAGTTCCTTAGAATACTGGTAACTGAAAAGTCTTTCTGATAATTGCTTGTTGAAGTTTTCAACTATGGCCTGTGATCTGTGCACGCCTGGAATGCCTCATCTAACCAGTACGCCGTGCTTCACAAATAACTGGTTAACTGTGCCCTTGAATTCACTTCCATCATCAACCTGAACAAGTCTAGGGTATTTTAGGGGGCCTCTTTTATAGATATTTGTTAAAGCAGTTGGAACTGTGGTAGCATTCTTGTCAGTTATGGGTTCAGCATCCTTATACCTTGAACCCCACCCAGGTCTGCCCTGGGGGACTTGGGTGGGGTTAGGTATTTTTTTAGTTCCCAGGGTCACCCTGGTCAGCCCCACAGGGTGGGTTTTTCTCTCTATTCTGGGGCATGTGTTTCTGTCTACCCTTTGTCCATTCACCTGTATTTGCCTTTTTAAAACTCTCCCTACTGTCTGCACTGCCTGTAGCTCTTGATATTGGATGTGTGTTGCTAAATGGTCTTAGCTTTATTTAGGCCCCATGTGTTAGGTTTATTTAATGTATTTGACCAGCTGGCAACATACATTCAATGTTCTGTTTACTTTTTTTTTTTTTTCACAAGCAGTGAGGGCACGTCCTGAGAAAGCCTTGTTGCTGTCGGGACGTTAAGCAATGTACAATCAATCAATCAATCCTTATACCTTGAAGCAAGGTCTACAACAGTCAGTGCATATTTGTAACGTTTTTTTCTTATTGTGTCATGGGGTAGAAACAGAAGATCCATTTGATGTGCGTCGTTTGGTGTTGTGTTTTCAAAATGAGGACGTGTTATCTTTCTTGGTGCAGGTAAATATATCTGCCAAATTGCTTGTCTTTGTAACCATTGTTTTATTTGATTGAGTGATACATCTCCGCCCACGGCTGCATGTAATTTCTGAATAGCTGTGTTACTTTTCCAATACCCAATGGGCGAGTAATATATTTTTGATAGTTTAGCGTCTGTCATTTTTTCTAGCAATATAAAGTCCAGTAAAATATACAAATGTCATTCCCACTAGAACAAAGATTATTTCTCCGTTTCTTTGTTGTGTGCTTGGTTTGTAATAGTCACTTAGTTTCGGTTTTGGGATAGACATGTCATTACCCAGGATGAGAAAATATTCACGAATTGCGTCATCAACATTAGAAAAGGTATGTTGCGCGTGACCTTCTAGTCTGAGTTTTTCATTGATGAAATCAAGTTTCTCAATTTGCTGCTTTTCGTAATCCTGCTGGGCTTGTGCCAGTTTTTCTGACACCTCATTGTGACGTTTCATTTCTTCTGCTGATTCCTCTCTACCCATTTTTGAAAAGAGATAGTTTGACCCACTGAAAGCCAATGCGTTACTCATTGCCCCTCCAATTATTATGGCTAAAGTCACCATACGTTTTATTTACATAGAAACATTGCTTAACAAAAAAAGTCTTTTGTGGCAATCGACGCTGTAACAATCATGATTAATTTTGCACTGTCTTCCAGATCTAATCTGCTCAAGTCTACAGACCTCATTTTGAGAAGACTTTTTCCCAGCATAGAGTAAGCTACTGCTAGTCCACTAATTACGGCAGAGTGATAGACAAGGTTCATTAATTTTTTTGTTTCACTCATTTTCTAATACAAGAAAAATTAAAATAATAAATTTATTTATTGCATAACAAATGGGTCAATGGCTTTGGATGATACTGGTAATGAGGCGACTTCTGGTTTTGTTTTTGGAGTGTCTGATTTTTTGGACACTGTTCGAGTCTGTGGTTTGTATTTTTTCCATAGCGTTTAACTTACATAACCAAATCCGACAACAAATCCGGGAACTATATATTTGCTGTTTCAGGTTTAGACTCAGTTGTTAGTCTTACACTTTGATGAGGGTGTGATTGTCCTGACGGTGTTGGTTCTGATGGTCCTGATGGTGTTGGTATTGTCATTGGTCCTGACGGTGCTGACGGTGGGTCAGTTACATGAGCCTTTCTGTTTGCTCTTGAAGCTGTAATTTATTTTGTCTGTTATATTCCGCTAATCTTTTTCCAGCCTCAACCCTTCCTGGACTTTTTGGTTTAGTGATCGTTTGAACCTGTGTCAAAACAGGACTCGGTTGTGGAGTCGTCTGGGTCTCGTCCGTTCGGTCCATCCTTTTCTTTTTCTAGAAAATTTATTTTCGTAAAATCTATATGACTCCCAGTGACAAGTAAGGCTACCACAGGTGCAAGGTAATTGCCAAACTTGTAACACATAACGCATGCTAATTTACCTATTGCACTTGATACAATTGGATTTGATCCCAAATCTATACTTAAGACTGTCAGTATCTACTTAAAAAAAGTGATTAACTGCTTTTGTATAAAGGGAGATGATAGACCGACTCAGATCACGCATCATTAGTGAAGCAATGTGATTTTCATATTTAGAATGTAGTTTAATCAGCCGTGAGGGATTCTATATCTTCTGTCATGTATTGTTTTCCAAGATAAGCTTTTGATTTGCCTGAAACAACAACAGAGAGAAGACGCTGTTTTTTAGGTTCAAAGTCTTTGTTTTCTACAGCACTGATATCATTCAACAAAAGTAATTCGTCTTGATTCATTTTTTATAATGTAATTTAAAAAGAAAAACAAAATTGCAGGTAATTTTGAAATTTGTTATCAAGCAAAATCACGTTTTACTAGAAAGTTACATGACAGTAACTTTATACGTTACCACCACTTAGTTATATAGTCAGTAAATTTTTAAGTTTACCCAAGACAAGACTTGTCTGTCCCATATAGGGCTATTATCGTCTCACAGTTTGCTTACAAATTACATGCGTCACACATGTTTAGTCAGGTATGATCTCGGAAGAAATATCATACAACGATATTGCAGCGATGTGAGGTCGTACTTAAAAACCTTGTGCTTTTGGTCAATAATTGTCAGTACTGTGTCAGGCATGTTTGCTCTTAAGGGACAGGGTTGCTGCACATGACACCGCAATTGATTTGTCTACTGCCAAGTGAGTGTTAATAAACAACATACGTTATGTCTTGACTGAAACTGTATTTATAATATCACAATGGTGACCCCTAGGTATGCCAATAGGTTTTAAAGAGGGGGATTGAATAAAAGTGAACGGCAACATGCAACACATTTAATTGTTTTAAGTCACTCTTGTCTCAGCGAGTGGCAGGGGTTGTCTCTTAATCTGTGACCATGTAATTTGTAAGCCCACTGTGAGACGATAATAACTCTTATTCAATTTCATGCGCTGAGGTTAAGTTGGGGGTCATGTTTAGGCTGGTGGGTGTAAAGCTTTTCAAGGTGAAAAGAGGCACATTCCTTTTGAAAATCATACTCTGCTTTATACAGTCACCCAACTGAGTACATAAACAACAGATCCTCAAGAGCCGCCAGGGCTCCGGGCTTGACTCCGTTGTACAACGTTTCTGTCAGTTGTACTTTCTGGTCTCTCTTTTTGAGTAGGTTGTGAGACTTGGTGACATGCATTTACCACAAGCCATGCATAGATTAACAGTTCAGTTCCGAACTCTTGAGGACTCCATATTTTTATAAATATTATTGACGACATAATTTTGAAGTAACGACCTTTGTTCGGCTGAATGGGCCTGTCATCGCTCTTTTGTTTGGCTGAATAGACTGTCGTCAGCTTACTAATGTTTGGTCTAAGCTTTTGTGTTGTTACCATGGTACTGTAGGTAACATGAATGACGCATTTTTTCATTAACATACATGTCTCATAGCCACCTCACACAGAGAGAGGCCTGATTTAAAAGTCAGTACATAGATGTGATATTTTCTGTCTTGTTTAAACCTGTGTTCAGTCAAATTGAAAAAGCTGTCATCTTGTTTACTTCAGTGAGTCAGGAACACCTGCCTGTTTGCACCGAAATCAGTCTCGTCATAATTTCTGAAAAAAGTCGTGCCTATGAACGCAAGGGTCCATGTGGCATAATGTACTGAAATTTTATGTGTGTAGGCAGGGTGAAAAGTTAGCTAGCAGGTTTGGAAATTGTAAACTGCTTGAGAAAAAAACCCAGCTCTGTCAGTGTGATTCACCATGGAATGTTACGTGTGTAAATGGTGTGTACCTGTGTTGCAAGGTAGGTAATTAATGTTTTGTTTATCTTTGTATATGATAGTATGTGTGTGTGTGTTAGTTTGTCACTGTGTGTGTGTGGGGGGGTGTGGGGGGGGGGGGTGAGGTGTGTGTGTCTAGTCGAGGCTGGCACAGCTGCTTATAATACAACGGTGGAGTGTCGGCCTTGTACTGTCTGTGTTGTGTAAACACATTCCGGGTATACATTAAGACGGCAGTCACTTTTTCAGAAAGGCTTTGCCTGACCTTGTACTGTCTGTGTTGTGTAAACACATTCCGGGTATACATTAAGACGGCAGTCACTTTTTCAGAAAGGCTTTGCCTGACCTTGTACTGTCTGTGTTGTGTAAACACATTCCGGGTATACATTAAGACGGCAGTCACTTTTTCAGAAAGGCTTTGCCTGACCTTGTACTGTCTGTGTTGTGTAAACACATTCCGGGTATACATTAAGACGGCAGTCACTTTTTCAGAAAGGCTTTGCCTGACCTTGTACTGTCTGTGTTGTGTAAACACATTCCGGGTATACATTAAGACGGCAGTCACTTTTTCAGAAATTGTATTTGGTTGAGAAAAGTGTGTTATGTCACCTTTGTGTGTGTGTGTCTGTGTATGTGTGTGTGTGTCTGTTCGTGTGTGTAGAGACAAGCAGACGAAATCTCCTCGTCACACGTACTCAGTCAGGCAAAACATAGCCGTTAGAATGTTAGCAGTAAAATAATATTAAACAAGTCTACCAAGACTACTCGCTATGAGAGAGCTAACAGTACAGTTGACTAATACTTGTAAACGGGGGTTAAGCCTGGGGTGCGAGACTCTTGAGGATCTGACCTGTGTCCATTTATAAAAATCTAGGCGCCTGAAAATCATAGTCTCTGTAAAACCCCATATACTCGGTACAAGGCAGCCAGATACTGGGGGTTTTACAAATGCTATAATCCTCAGTACGAGGTAGTCCAGATACCGGGGGTTTAACTAGAAATGCATGCAGTTGAATAACATTCTTTGACAGCATGTGTGGTAGCTATGGGTGCAGAGCTGCAATGATCATGTTCATAAACATGGTCATGATCGCGATTTTTTTTTTATTAACAGTGCATGTTTAGGTGTTGTCAGAGACAATAGTTATAGTGATAGAACAATAGAGATCCCAAATAATCAACAATCATTAATGCCGCACTAATCATGGTCGCCGTTTTTTCAAATCAACAGGGTTGATTCGGCGATAATGGGGGGTCATGACGGGTCAACGAGTTTATGATCGATAATAGCGAGATTTATATATTGGTGCGGCATTATTGAATTTTGATTCTTTGGGATCTCTATTGTTCCATCTGTGTGTGTGTGTGTGTGTGTGTGTGTGTGTGTGTGTGTGTGTGTGTGTGTGTGTGTGTGCGTGTGTGTGCGTGTGTGCGTGTGTGTGTGTGTGTGTGTGTGTGTGTGTGTGTGTGCGTGCGTGCGTGTGTGTGTGTGTGTGTGTGCAGACTAGTATTTATCAGTGTGAATGTGGGTGTGCGTGTGTGTGTGTGTGTGTGTGTGTGTGTGTGTGTGTGTGTGTGTGTGTGTGTGTGTGTGTGTGTGTGTGTGTGGTGTAATGTGAGCATTGATTATTTGAAATGGAATTATTGTTGTCTGTACTTTTCACTATTATGTATACTTTTATATATAAAATTATGTCTATGTGTGTTTACGTGCATGCTATAGCTTAACAAGGACATGATTGCAAAAAGGTCATTGAAGGTACCTAATCATTTATCCTTGAAAAATAAAGTTGCATTTCATTTCATTTCATTTCATCGCAGAGCCCGTTTTGCCTGGTGTCGTCAACGTGAGGTGGAACAGACTCCAGTGGACTCAGGTTCTGTTTACTAATGAGTCACGGTTCACCGTGTCCATCAACGACGGCAGGGTGAGCGTCTGGAGACGCCAGGGCGAGCGATTCACGGATGGATGCGTCCAAGAGGTGCATCGGTACGGAGGAGGCTCAGTCATGGTCTGGGCAGGCTTCAGCAGAGACGATTGACACCCACCCCCCTCCCCTCCACGTCATCCGAGGCACCCTGACTGGACTGCGCTATCGGGACGAGATTGTGCAGCCCCTCATCCAGCCAGCTCTCCAAGCCATAGGCGACAATGCTGTTCTGCAGGAGGACAACGCTCGACCTCATCGCGCCCGTGTGGTGGATGAGTACCTTGAGCAACGGGGCATCATGAGGATGGAGTGGCCACCTCGTTCACCTGATCTGGCTCCCATCGAGCACCTCTGGGACGTGCTGGGGCAACGTGTAGTCAGCAAGCACCCACCACCTCAAGGTGTCCCCCAGCTGACTCAGTTTCTGCATCAAGAGTGGGAAGCGATCCCACAACATGTTCTTCGAACCCTGGTGAACTCCATGCGTAAACGCTGCATTGAATGCTTGGCTGCAAACGGTGGATACACTCGCTACTGACTGGATCAGTCTTGTGTAACTTTTCAAATGAGGGGTGGGTGAACATTCTAACATACTGCTGTTGTTACAATTGCTTGATTTACTTAAAACTTATATGAAATTGTTACTGAATAAATTAGCAAAGTACTGACTCTAAGTATTGTTACATTATTTGTGTGGTGTTGTCGGCCGTCTGCGATAAAAAGTGGCCCTTAAGTTTTGTCCATTAGTATATATTAAAAAATCCCCGGTTATCTCAACAAATTCTAAACCGCCATAACTGAACCAAATCAACGCTGTACAACCGAGCTAAATCTTACATTTAACTCACTAGCTGTCGATAATACATATTTAAAAAAACGTACCTGAAATCTCGGTTTCAGTCTTGGAATACGGCTAACTGTATCCAACATACATCCGCCCTCTATAACAGAATAGCACGTACTAATTATTCTTGAGCTCTGTTAGGCTGAGCTGCACCATTAACACTCCGTGCTAATCGCTGACCTCGCGAACGCACGGAACTCGTGAATACACAGAATATTTGTCACCAGAAAAACCGCTGACACGACAGCACAATGCAGAAACCCTGTGTGAACTTTATGCGTTGGCATAGAGCTTCATCACAGTCCGTAATTTTAATTATATGCACTTGAAATTTTGGACATAGCTACTGTTTGAAGAAAGACATTGGATGAGTTCGTTAGCCAGCTTTGTACCTCTTTAACGTTTTCGAAAAGAAAAATCCCCGATTTCACAGAAGAACCAGACAGTGACGGTGACGTAAAAGCAGCAAATGCGTCAGTGTTTTATACAACATTTCAAAGTGACGCAAAGCACCAGCACGTAAGTGTTTCATATGCGGCTCTCCTTGATTTAGGAAGGCAGTCTCACTATTTTTGTTATGATGTTTGCGACCGCATTGTGGAAAAGGTGGAAAACGCATGCAAGCTCATACAGAAGAGGCTTTAGAGGCGCACGGAAACGCACCCTTTTGATCACGATTACGCTTGATCTGAGCTCTAGCCGCGATTGATGCGACCGATTCGTGAGGAATATATGCTCGCTTCAGCGACCCCACTATACTGATGAAATTCGGCAGTGGCTGGGTACCCTTCATGTTTCCTACAATCAAGTCCACTACTGGCTCGTCGATGACACAGCAAATTAGATCCCCCGAGAAAAACGACGTGTCAACCTGCACTTCAGCCAAAGGAAAAGATTGTAACTTCCCTCTGTGTCTCTCCTGTAAAGTGGTCATCGCGAACCAGGCTATGTCTAACTCCTGCTGAGTTGTTGCCCCCGAGTCACGGAGAACAGAAACATGAAACCCGTTCACAACCCCGTCCACTAACGGCAGGTAGCCACAACCTCCGTGATTCGAACACAAGTTCCTCCTTGACAATCGACACCGCAACACCGTCTGGCCGTGTGAGCGAGCTGCTCAGCTCCACTCACCAAACCGGTATTGCTAAGACAGTTACGAGCGAAATGTGAAACACTGAGTATCCGAACTAGCAAGCCGATCCGAGGTCCATGGGCGTCCAGACCGTTTCTCAACTTGTCGACGCGTGTAATTATCCTGATTTGTTAACGTTCTGAACCCGGGCCTTTCACCACCTGGAAAACGAAAACTACCTCTGGGGTTCAAAGGTCAGTTCCCCCGCGCTGTACCGAAATACTGTTGTCCTCGACCCGCGTTAGTGGCAACTAACCCGACTAGTGATGACTCAACCCTGCGCGCTAAAATTTGGATGTATGCGCTAGTCTTAACGTCTGACCAGTGATTCTTCAAAATGTCTGTGGCAGGCTACGCCAGCCCACAGAACTGGTAGGAAGCGCCGTGTGCCTGCCGTCTGTGTTTGTGTGCGTGCCATTGCCGTGAGGATTGGGTTGGGGAGGGGGGGAGGGGGGGGGGAGTTAAGGTGGAGAAAGATAAATCAGAAGCTTACAAATAGGAACAAATCAGAATGTTTCTAAAAGAAAAACGCATGTGATCTCAAAACAATATAGAGGATTGGGTTGGGGGGGGGGGGGGTGGAAGGGAGGAGGGGGGTGGGGGGTGGAGTTAAGGTGGAGAAAGATATCAGAAGCTTACAAATAGGAACAAATCAGAATGTTTCTAAAAGAAAAACGCATGTGATCTCAAAACAATATAGACCGTCAGATAGGATATGAGGGATCTGAGACCCGAGAAGGGCATGTACTATGGTCATATTTTCCTTTGGGCCCTATATTTTGCATTTGGGGGTAGGGTTGGTGTTAACAATGCAGTTCCAGTAAAAAAGCACACAGAACTAAATGACTGGTATCTTTGGAAACAGAATACGTTTACCTACAATTTACAATGATTCAATGTCTAACAAGCAAAATGGTGACGTCATCGCGGTGCCATAATTTTTACCTTTCATTGTCGCGAAATAGCCTTCTTGCCAGAAGAATAGGTGTCCAATCTTGACATACTATTATGAAAACATATACCAATGTTATAATATATCATCAGTGGAAACGTAAACGATTAAATTATTTTCACTGGTGACCTTGAACGGTTTTATTTAAAGGTCAAGGTCAACTAAAGTTGTACTTTATGAAAAAACAACAACATATTTTTGAAAATGTGATAAGAAATCTTACAAAAAGTGATAACATGTAAGGAATTGCTATGAATAGTTGATAAACGGATAGACGTGACCTTCACGAAGGTCAAGGTCGCAGTTTTCGAAGAGTTCGTAAGAATATTCAGTTTACAATGATGACACAAAACATTGTTCAAGCATGTTATGAGTATTAGCAAGGAATGCACGTGCTAACTTGAAACATGGCGCCTGCAAGCGGATTGAGGTTTACTGGTCATGTGAGAAAAGACGTTTCTCAGAACACAGGAAAGCAATCCAAAGTCAATTTGCTGTTGTTTTTGAATATTCTTTAAAATGCTATAACAAAGTCCCTTTATAGAAAGTTTTGGACCTCTCCTCCCCCCCCCCCCACGCTCCCCATCCCCCCACCCCACCCCCACCCCACCCCCCGCACCGGGTATATCTACACGAGCAGTGAGAGTCCCGACACAGGTTTCCCCCTCCCCCTTCCCCCCCCCCCCACCCCTTTTTTGTTGTTTGATATTTCAGCGACTGATGAAAGTTTTCGGCCATTGGAAGCGTCGGGAGGCCTTTTGTGCCAGGTTGAAGGTCCCAAACAAATAGTTGGAACCAACCCTGAGGTAACTGTTCCGCCCCTGGTGTGTGTGTGTGTGTGTGTGTGTGTGTGTGTGTGTGTGTGTGTGTGTGTGTGTGTGTGTGTGTGTGTGTGTGTGTGTGTGTGTGTGTGTGTTTTTTCAAACGCCCAAATAACGTACACAGGTGATTTGATGGGGAAAATGTTAACAATCTACGATACCATACGCACTGAATATCAAACGTGCCATAGTTTAATGTGCTCCTGACTTAGTCACAAAAGTTGTCTCATGCATATGGCTGTTTCGCCCACCACTTGCGATATTTGAAAAAGGGCTAAATGCCTTTTAGCACAGTAATAGTACCGACATCGTCGGTGTGGTTACTTCTTTTTGTGTCTGACTCTTGGATTGTGCCGTCTATCAGGATGTTATACATTGCTATGATTTGCCATAATATTGTATTTTTATTATGATCATAGATAGCTCGGTTTACTACTGACATAGTCTAGAAGTAAACTTCGGAATACATCTAGGCAAGGTGGGCATTTTATGTGTTATGTGTTGCCCCTCATGATCGTGACAGAAAAGACGCATCCCTGAACTGTTGTTTCGATTCCACATGCCCACATTTTAATAATAATAATAATAAAGGTAATTTGTATAGCGCCTAATCACCAAGGTGCTCTAGGCGCTTTACAATCACAGTAATGAAACAGTGAAGCAGAATACAAAAACAAGCACATACAACCCACCAAAAAAATACATTGATTTACAAGGGCGGAAAACTCGCACCACACACTCACACACACACACACACACACACACACACACACACACACACACACACACACACACACACACACGCGCGCGCGCGCGCGCGCGCATGCCTCGCCAGCAGACAAAATGGTCTTTACGTATATGCAACAGATAAAAGGTGTGTTTTAAGCTTGGATTTGAAAATGGACAGAGATGATGAGTGACGCACATCAGCTGGGAGAGCGTTCCATGTAATTTTAATCGCAAACCCTTACCTCGACCAGCCATTCTTTAAAAGCACGACAGAGCGACATCCACACGCATACGCACGCACCATGGCACACACACACACACACACACACACACACACACACACACACACACACACACACACACACACACACACACACACGCGCGCGCGCGCGCGCGCATGCCTCGCCAGCAGACAAAATGGTCTTTACGTATATGCAACAGATAAAAGGTGTG
The DNA here is from genome assembly GCA_036245525.1 of Semisulcospira habei. Taxonomy (NCBI): domain Eukaryota; kingdom Metazoa; phylum Mollusca; class Gastropoda; family Semisulcospiridae; genus Semisulcospira; species Semisulcospira habei. The sequence continues at coordinate 188,152,858 of BTPG01000002.1, read as the reverse complement.
TTTTAAGCTTGGATTTGAAAATGGACAGAGATGATGAGTGACGCACATCAGCTGGGAGAGCGTTCCATGTAATTTTAATCGCAAACCCTTACCTCGACCAGCCATTCTTTAAAAGCACGACAGAGCGACATCCACACGCATACGCACGCACCATGGCACACACACACACACACACACACACACACACACACACACACACACACACACACACACACACACACACACACACACACACACACACACACACACACACACACACACACACGCGCGCGCGCGCGCGCGCGCGCGCGCATGCCTCGCCAGCAGACAAAATGGTCTTTACGTATATGCAACAGATAAAAGGTGTGTTTTAAGCTTGGATTTGAAAATGGACAGAGATGATGAGTGACGCACATCAGCTGGGAGAGCATTCCATGTAATTTTAATCGCAAACCCTTACCTCGACCAGCCATTCTTTAAAAGCACGACAGAGCGACATCCACACGCATACGCACGCACCATGGCACACACACACACACACACACACACACACACACACACACACACACACACACACACACACACACTGATCAACAAATGATCCCGACATTAGAACTGCTATTGCATTGGAACTGCTATTGTATTAGAACCCCCTCATTCATACGCCGTTTTGTCACTATCGTAAGATAAATAGATGTATTGTGCATCTTGTATTGCAGGCGCCCTACTAGTCTATACGATTATTCTTTTCATTCCATTCCGTATGGGGGCAGCAAAACTGTAGTCATACATAATTGTAGCCTCAGTCTTACACTAATTAGAAACATACTGTAAGCTCTGTGTTTGTGTTTTTATTGCTCCCCCCCCCCCCACACACTCACCCTCCACCCCCCACCCCCACCCCCCACCCCTCCACACAAACATTATCACCCACCTGCCTCAATTTTTTTTAATTTATGCCCAGCATAGACGTAGTACTTACACTCTTAGCATAAACTGACTAATTTCCACCACACTTCAAAGCCTGAAAAATTACAAAAACTTGAGCTGTAAAAATTCATATTCTGGAAACGTAATAAAAATCCATCCACTTTAAGCTCACGTCGCCAGAGTTTACAAACTGCGTGAATATGAAGTACACATATAATACTGTAAGTATTTAACACATAACAAGTCTTTTGTGTGCGTGTAATTCCATTAATCATGGAAGAAGTGCATCAGAACACCGCACCTAAAAAATGGTGCCATATTCATATGGTCCAAATATGGAATACTGTGACGTCATCAAGTATAAGAAGAAGAATATAATAAAGTTTATTATGTTCTGAATGCCCGATAAAGGACGAACACACCGATACCAAATAATAAGTATTTTCTTGTAGTTATCATTGCTTTACTGTCCTAGTACCCCTACCCCCAAAAATTATGACCCCTTTAGGGGGTGGGTTCGGTCAAACTCTGTGGTATCTTCGATACGGTGTTTATTTAGGGCAAACACCTAGAAACCTAAGTGGTTTTGGATAGACTTTCAGAAAAAAAAAATAGTCTCCGATCACCCACAAAGGGGGGGGGGGGAGGGGGGGGTCTATGGAGGGCCAAAAGTCTAATACGGTAGACTTTGGGATGAAATCCTCATCTTGTTTTGTGTGTGTGTGTGTGTGTGTGTGTGTGTGTGTGTGTGTGTGTGTGTGTGTGTGTGTGTGTGTGTGTGTGTGTGTGTGTGTGTAATAATAATAATAATAAATTTATTTCAGTTTTTGCAGGCCATCAGGCCCATATGAACACAAAATACAATTTACAACCAGAAAATACAGGAAGGTGGTTGTAAAGAACACAATCACATAGCATTACATCAGCGCACATAAATAAACAAAAACAACGAAAGTTCAAAGCAAATCCCTCTAATTCCTTAATTTAAGGCACCCTGAAATATACATAGCAACTTTAAAGACCAGTTTATCATGTAGGTTTCCACACAGCAGCTGAACTTTGAGATCGGATGGGAATCTGTAGTAAAACAGTGGAATGTACTTTTTACGTAAAGGGGAATATTTTGGACACTCGAAAAGAAAATGACACAAATCTTCAGCCTTATGCCAATCACATGAATTACATTCTGGATTAGTGATGGGTTTTCCAAATCTGGATACTCCGTTTAAAGGTAAACGGTTACATCTAAGTAAACAAATTGCCCGCCTGAGTTCACAAGAAGTCAGCTGCCCTATGTAACTTGCTCTAAGTATTTCTGGGTGGTAATGGCAGTATTCTGTGTTTGATGTAAGGGATGCATGCCAGTCCTGTCGGAAACAATCCATCAGCCGATCTTTGAATATCTGAATGAACAGAGGAGTGTTTCCAACTGACTGCATTTCCCACACATACCCAAACCCATGCATACACAACAGAGTCTTTATTTGCGTAGCCCAGTTCGATCTACCTGAGGCATCATGCATACATAACATCGTGTAACACTGTCTTGGGTATCTGTTTTCTGACATGGTAAGAAGTCTGCACCAATACTTCACCATTCGAACATAGGAAATCTTCCACACTCACCCAGCGCAATATTGTTTTTTACATCTCTTCCAACACCAAGGACCATTTTACAAACCTTTATATGAACCTGCTCAATTACATCATGCCTCTGGAAACCCCAAACCTCTGACCCGTATAGCACAATGGGCTTAATCTTGACATCAAAAATGTGAAAAACAGTGTCAGCTGGCAAGTTTTGTAATTTGAAGTATAGTCTTTTGATGCCTGCAACTGCTCTCCTGGCTTTTCCAGCTAAGTTTTCTACACATCTAGCCCAGTTCAGAGTAGAGGAAAATATCACACCAAGGTAAGTATAACTGGACTCGACTTGAATCTGCTTGTCAGCATAAAACCATTTTTCACAATTTTTCACAAAACCTCCATTTTTGAAGACCACCACTTTTGTCTTGTCCATGTTCACAGTGAGACCCCATTTTTTACAGTATTTTTCTAAACAATTAATTTTCTTTTGGAGATCTGCTACAGAGTCAGAGACAATGGCTATATCATCAGCATACATAAGAAGGAAAATACCCAGTGGGTCCGCAAAAATATCAATGCCACGTGCACCGCACGATGATATTTCTGTCTCAAATTCTGAAAGAAAGATAGAAAACAGCAGTGGGCTCAACACACAACCTTGTCGCACCCCTGACATGCAATCAAAGTAGTCGGTAACTTTGGTTCCAACCCTTACAGCAGCTTTTACATGTTTGTACATACTCTCCAGTGTCTGAAGCAACTTACCATGAACTCCTTTACGTAACAAGAGATACAACAGTTTTGTCCTGTGCACACTGTCGTAAGCTTTAGAAAAGTCTACGTACATGGTGTAAAAACGGCCACCCTGCTTGCTAAGATACTTTTGCACTAGTGCCTGTAAACAAAAAATGTTGTCTATAGTACTGTACCCTTTACGGAAGCCAGCTTGAGCCTCAGGAATACAATCATTCTCTTCACAAAAACGAATCAACCTGTTGTTAATGACAAAACTGTACAACTTACTGATAACGTTCAAAAGAGAAATTCCTCTGTAGTTGTCAACATTTCTAGGGTTACCCTTTTTGTGTAGTGGAAATATCACAGCCATGGTCCAGCTTTCAGGGTATTCCGCACTTTGAAACACACGATTGAACAAAGGATGCAGAAATTTCACAAGGATTTCACCTGCATGATGAAAAAGGTCAGTGGGCAAGCCATCAGGGCCTGATGCTTTCCCTTTCTTCATACTATTAATAGCACTGCGAATTTCATCCTGCGTGATTTCCTCGTCAAATTTTGCATTGTGACAACCATCACAATCATCAGATAATATATGGTCATTCAAAACACCCTCGGCCTGTCTGCTGAAACCTGAATCATCAACATTCTGATCCACATTTAGCAAATTACGAAAATAATCATACCACACGCGTGGTGAAATAACATCAGAACACAACTTCTTAACGCCAGTCAGAGACTTTATTTTTTGCCAAAATGTTTTTGAATTTGCATCGTTACATGCATCGTTGAGCTCATTCAAAACCCGTGCGTTGTACTCTACTTGTTTTGTTTTACACAACTTCTTAAATTCTTTCTTCATGTCAAGATACTTCCCTAAGTCGTCATGTGTGTTTGTGTGTCTGAACTGCTTCAACTGTATGTACTTGTTTTGTTTTGCTAACTCGCAGTCCGAGTCCCACCACGGCGGCTGTGCACGGGATTCACCACCTACCTTCTTACCTGACCTCATTTTGTCAGCCGCCTTCTGAATGAATGCTACAAAACAGGCCGACCCTTCTTCTACACTCGAGTCAAGCGCTGACGAAACTTGAAGTGTTGAAATTGAGTCTCCTGATTATCTTCAATGTATGCCCAAAAGGACTCAGCGTACTTTTCTTTCCAAACAAATTTAACCCCTTCCTCTAGTATTATATCATCATTTAAATCATCATCATCACATGAATAAACAGACTGAATAGAAGTAAACGTGGTTACAATGGGGAAATGGTCTGACTCGCACCTGTCTGCAACAAACATATCGGTCACTAGGTCAAACACGGATTGAGAGCAAATACAGTAGTCCACCACACTTTTGCCTCTGTTGGCCACACACGTAATTTCTCCCTCACTGTCACCTTTCGTTCTGCCATTGACAATAAACAAACAGTACTCTTGACATAGTTCTATCAGTTTCCGACCAAAACTGTTTACGCCAATATCTTTTGACCTCCGTGGGCTTTGTGGTACATCCTCTAGCAGATCTGTTAATTCCTGTAAAGGCTGCACGTGTGTATTATCATCAATAAAATCAGTATCAGACAGACCGGCGGTGCGGGCGTTAAAATCGCCACATAATAGCCAAGGCAGCTCAGGATGAGCACGTAACACTTGAGCCATGTAGTTTTCTAACACTTCAAAACCATCAACGTTATCTTCACCATATACAACAGAACGCTCTGGAGCCACATACACAAATGCTGCCAGAACATCAGATGCAGAGTTCAAAACAGACTTACCGATCTTTAGAAACACAATATCCTCAGCTGCCTGCATTAAACGCAACACATGACAGGCTATAGATTTATGTACACACACGGCCACGCCCCCTTTCAACTTTTGTGTACGTGGTGAAAAAAACACCTGATACTCTGGAAAGGTATCCTCTATAACATTTTGCTTACATGACCAGATCTCTGAAAATGCAAAAATTTGACACTTTTCACAGAACTGCCTAAAAGAAACACTTTTCAGCTTATTTACAAGACCTTGGATATTCCATGCCATGATGCGAAACACAGAGCTACCACTTTCACCACTACCACTTTCATCATCACAGTGTGCTGGTGTGGGTTTGAGTGTGGGCACTTGAGTGTGTGTGTGTGCAGGTAAGTCGTCCTTTGAAGACACATGGTGAGGGCCCTGGGGGTCTAAATGAGGGACGGGCTGTCTTCTCCTGGTTGCTGGGTCAACATGCCGGCCTGCCCCTCATTTCTGCCCCCTGCGCTCCACTGGCCTCTGGGTAGCAGCGTCGTATGCGTGGGTCTTTCCCTCAACAACGAGGGAGTCGAAGCGGAGGAAGGCCTTCTTCCCCGCCTGCTTGGCCTCCTTGAGGAAGGGTAGCAGCTTGCGGCGCACGTCCCTCACCCGAGGGGTGAAGTCCTCAGAGATGTAGACCCGGGACCTGTTCTCCTTCAGCGTTCTGCGCTCAAACAGGATCCGCTCCTTGTCTTTGTACTTGTTGAAGCACACGATGATGGGGTGGGGCGCCTTGCCCCCCTTCAGACGATGGGCACGCTCCACCTCGATCTCCTCCTCTATGCCCATCTCGTCCTTCAACATTGACTTGACAGCTTTCTCACAGTCCGCCCAAGTCTCTGAGCGCCCCTGGGGGTGGGGGATTCCGTGAAAGATCAGATTCTTGCGTCTGCTCCGCCCCTCCAAATCATCCAGCTTATCCTCCAGCTGCGTTACTTTCTCCTTCAACTCTTTGTTTTCTTTCATCACCGCAGTAAAGTCACTCTGAATTCTGTCCATATGCTCCTGCATTGTAGCTTTCATACTGTCCATCTTTTTGTCCATCACATTCAACATTTTAAACACATCCGCAATAGTCGGCTCAGACACTGCGTTTGTCTCACGACTGGGCGACTGGTTGTCTTGGTTCCCCTGGCATGTCAAAAGAGTCTGTCGTTTCGGTGGGCCTGGGTTCGCTTCGACATCGCCGCACCGGAGCAGAAAGCCAACCAAAAACACGAGTATGACTGCCACCGGTCCGCTGACACTGACAGTGCGGTAACGTACGGCTGCCTTCCTCTGTGCTTTGCGTGCCATGAAGTTTTGAAAAGTCCAGTAAAAGGTACCGCAAATGGCACGAAAAGCTACCGAACTGATCGGCATGATGAGCTGAATCACCCTGTCGTTGTTCTAAAGTCACTAATTAAGTAATTATGTTGCAAAATGCTAAAAATGTGCGGAGCCGCTCTTCTACTGTGTGTGTGTGTGTGTGTGTGTGTGTGTGTGTGTGTGTGTGTGTGTGTGTGTGTGTGTGTGTGTGTGTGTGTGTGTGTGTGTGTGCGTACACCAAATCACTGAAATGGGTTACTTTCTTTACCATCCTTATGCAAACTGGGTGTGTGTGAAATTCTGGGTGACCAAGTCAGACACCCATTTCTTCTGAGGGTTGTTTCTGTATTATCTTTCATTCAAAAGTCAGATAAAAAATATGTACAAAAATCTCCTCACACAAGATCGGCCCCCCCTCCTTCTACTACACAGCATTTAATTCACCTGGCGCTGCGGCCTCCCCTTCAGGCCCCCCCCCCCCATGTTTCTTAGTGGAATGCTCCTGGCGCCTGTTGTTGTAGGTTGGACATCTGGGATAGCGGCCGGGGGAGCTTAAGATTTATAACAGATCAGTTTGTCACGAGTTCTCGCGCCAGATAGATATCCGAAGCGTATAACCGCCCAATGACTTTTAGCACGCATGATACAGCGCCAACGAGCTGTCTTGCCCGCTTAGCTGAATGCGATCTGGCGAACGCTCTCCACTACCACACACGAGGTCTAATCCTACAGACCGAGCTCATATTCAAGAGAATCGCTGTTCCATCGCTCTCAGTTACAGACCGATTGCATCTGACTAGAAGACGTCGCATAACTGTGTGTGATTAGAAGATAGTCATAAGATACTAATAGTAGCTATGTTCACCCCAGTTAGTAGCACGCCCGAACTATGTACTAGTTCAGTTGCAGGTATTTAACTGAGTAGGAAGTCCTCCTCAATCCCCTGATACCCGTTTTGGCCCAGAAAAATAAGGTCCGTCCTGCGCATTCAAACCGATTGTCTTCGGCCTCCTCCGGCCTGCTCTGGACCGGTGTGAGTTCTATGTAAGATAAATGATCCTAAGAAACCCCACGATTTTAACAAAATGATATAGCTTTCTTCTTCAATGAGAAAGGAATTTTCCTTACAATAACCCCACTTTACACATGCGACTTCACACTCCCTAGCCATGACTCGCGATTTGTCTGTTACTCTGTTCTCTTGTTAGATGTGTCTGTCGTTCAAACTTACTGATCGCGCGAATGTCCGCCCCTTTAACTGCTGCCTACATGCATGCAGCAGTCTCAGTAAAACGACGATTTTATAGTACACGACAAAGACGGATGTAGACAACGCGCGCCCCCCGTTCACATAAATAGCGTTCAGCTCGGCCATGACATGCTAGATGAGAGCTTCGTCCATAGATCCATTCAGTTGAGAGAAGAATCTAATAAGATATCTCAAATAACACAAACGCTCTCTCTCGCGGATAAGACGCTCGCAGTGTAGCATACTCCCACTGCCTGGGCTAATGGATCGACCTTGTTGTGTGTGTCAAATGCGATCCTCGTTCGCGCTCGAATATACGCCACGCAACAGTGCTGCGCGCGAGGTCTCTGGACAGGAGCCAAGCACGTAATCTGCCGCTATATCAAACACGTGTCATTACGAGGGACATGTGCAGTATCTGGAGAGCCTAGTCGTGCGAACTTGCGTGTTCCTTGTAAGAGGATTTAGGGCCAGGTCGAAAATTTAGTGTTTGATTCTTAGGGTGTTCTGGGTGTAGAATGATTAAATTATTACCGCACTGAGACGAGTCGTGTACTCTCGCTCGATGGATTGCACTCTCGCTCTCTCTGAGAAACTCACTCTGTTGCTTCTCCCGCACGCCAGAGCCTCAGCTAAAAACGATGAAGATGCATGTCATAACACGCCAACTCATAAGCACTGTACCTATGGACAGTTTGTAATTGGGAGCATTGCTCTCTCACTGCACTGATGACCATCGCCGCACTGCAAACCGAAGACGCTCTCGACGTGCCGCCCATCCCTACTTGTGGCTCGCAGCGTAGTCAGAGGTAGTGGGGGTAGTTGAGGCGCAATGTGGTCTTTCACGCAATAGATACGGTCTGAGATGGGTGTTCAGAGCATCAGCAGATGCCTGGTATCGGGTACCACGGCCGACCTCGGGTGTGTGCGGAATACTCGATCCAGCACGCCGCAGAATGCGCCAGGTGGACTGGACCACCCTGGATATGCGAATGTCAACTCCATCAGCTTCAAACCTCATATCAAGGTTTACTAGAAGCTTTACAAAGTGCCTCCCTCGTGAAGCTCCCCACCTCCGTAGATTTATCTTGCTCATTACTGTCACATCGGACTGAAAGAGAACTCGCGAAGCAATACCTGCGCTCACAAGCTCTTGTAATGAGATCATACTATTCTAGAGAGATAGAAGACAAGAAGCGAAATCATGTGGAATCCCACTGTGCCCTGCCCACAAGTAAGCAGCTCTAGTTCTGTGCTAGCGACTGAATGGCTGTGTGCACACTGTCCGTCAAATGTGCAAGACAGATTGACAAGCCACGACCTAGATACCCAGACATTTTGTTTATGTGTGTATCTCTCCGATATGAGACTCACGTATTTGCTCAGCAGCGGAGCATCGTCACCTCTCCCTGGGGGGCCCACCATGAACCCACACAATCCTTAAATTTCTGCCCCCGTGCATACCTCTCTCAGATGAAACGCTGCGCGCTTGACAAGTCGCATGCTTGGTTTGCGCCCCCCCCCCCCCCCCGCACACAGAGAGATGCACACACGCTCACTCACCACACCCACACGCATGTCCAGAGACTATCGGTCTCCACAGCGCACATGTACTATCGTAAGGATTCAGGATCGTCGGCGTGCGGAAGTCGTGTCAGGAAGACAAGTTGAGGCATGCCAGGATCCAGCATACTAGGTACTAGACCGCATGTATGGAGCCGAACTCCATGCGAGATGGCCGAGATCTGTTGCGTTGCTCACCGCCCCAAACATGAAAACTCAGTGACAGTCACCCTTGAGCACTCCTGTGTCGATGCGTGTTTGATCTTGCTCGTTGCCACCTCTCGCGTCCTCAGCTCGCCCCACTCACTCTCACTCGCACCACGCTTCGCCGCCCGCCATGCCGTAAGGGATCGTTTGTCTGCTGGATGGGCATGAGTAAGATGATGTGAGCCTTGCTCTTAGAAAGTAGTCTAGCCGCGAGGTGTGTGCTCGCTAGCCCGCACTGCGGGCTAGGTAGAGTGAGTTGTTTTTGTCTTAACATAAACTCTCTTAACACTTGGGGCATGCCTGATCATTTTACAGTGGATGCACTAAAGACCCTAAGGAATTTTGTCCATTTAGCATCATACCTGACAACCCGTAGTTCGTTTTGTGGTCTCCTGTCTTTTACCATATCGCGTGTTTCCGTATCTCCGTAGCTGGTCAGAGTCTTTTTCTGATTGAGCAAAAAGCGCTGCCCACTGGCTCTAAAGTACAGTTTGGTAGTGCAGACATGGACTTGAGTAGATGGTTTAGATGTGTGTGTATGCTGCGCTTGTCCACTACCTCCGCCCTACCTAAAGAGTGTCTATCCCACCACTTACATCTTACATACTCGCGTCCCCGCCAGCCCCTCACTTGATATGTCTTTAGGAACCCAATGCGCGTCACACCCTACCCCTCCACACCCCCCCCCTCCCAGGTCCCGCTACCTCTCCCTAACATCACGTTCTACCCCCCACCCACCAGCCACACAACAACTCCTACACCCCGGCTAGATTTAACTCCCATTCTAACCCAGTACACACCCACGGTCGCTGTAGAAAGACCCCCCTCTATGAACTCCCGCTAATCATTTGTAATTTATTTTATACGGTATCCAATCCCGACACGACAAACCACCCTGTATCCCTTCACACACGACCAGGACGATGCATACCTAAGTCGTTAGAATTGAGCCAATTAGTGTGATGTGAGTTCCCCCCTGATGACCCCGCGTCTCTTCTCGGATATAGATCATATTTTGATGGTACCCCTGTGGACGTCACCACACTCCCCCCCCCCACACCCACCCATACCTATCGTTGGCGCACTCTACAATGATAGGACACTTGTGTATGCCAGCGAAGTGGCCATACTCCCTTTATATCCCCTATTTGAGTTCCCCCCCCCCCCCCCCCCCACCTCATGATCCCTTGTACTGATACATCATCCACCCCTAATCGACCGATATCTCTCTAGACTGGTCGATCTCTGTGATCTATCGCGCTCTATTAGCACCGGAAGTGCTCACTTGACCGCGAGTCGTGATGTAGCAAGTGCTCCTATAAACCTAGGGGGCAAAATTTACAAGGATTTTGCGTGGGGTTAGGGGTTAGGTTTCACAATGAGGGTTTGCTTAACGTATTTGACCGGCAGGCGACATACATGACAATGTTCTGTTTAGGTGGGGTTTTTTCACAAGCAGTGCAGGCACGTCCTGAGAAAGCCTTGTGGCTGTCGGGACGTTAAGCAATGTACAATCAATCTAATTCAAAATGTCAGTTGGTTTACATGGTTGTATTGGACATGTTCTCAGCAACACCGTTTTGGTCACACCGGCTCAGGACTTTCTGCACACACCCAGCGCCGGATGGCAGCAGGATGTCCAAACCCATCGAGATCTATGCTGCAGAATCATGCCCCCCCCCCCCCCAGCCTCTGCCACAGAGGGTGCGTCTGGTAGGAGGGTGCATGGACGGCAGCGGAATGCTCCCAATTACAAACTGGCAAGTAAAGTGATTTTATGATCATCTTCATTTTATTGGCTGGCGTGCGTGCGAAGCAAAAGTGAGTTTATGTTCTGGGCCACTGGTCGTCCGTCCGTCGTCCATGGTAAACTTTAACTCATTCTACCCCAACACCAAAATCCTTAAATTTTGCCCCTGTCCTCTCAAGACCGCATTGCAGCGTAGGACACAGATCGACCATGATAGTTCAAGGGTGATGCCAGAATAGCTTGGCGCCCGTAGGCGCCAAGCTGTTCTGGCATCACCTTTGAACTATCATGGTCGATCCTTATCCCAGGGGTGGGATTCTTCCGCGTTTCCGCGGATTTCCGCGGAAATTCTTTCACAATTCCGCTGAAGCATATTTATTTTCCGCGTCTAATAACAACGAAAAAGACGGGAAAAAAAAATCTTCTTAAATGGCAAAAAAATCTCAAATGGGTTGGATTTGTATGTAGTTTGGTTCACTATCGCCCGACACTTCCGGTAGCTTTAGGTCGCAGTGGAAAATGGCGGTGAAAAAGGATATTGTCCAAGACAGAGTGCCGTTTAGTGTGCATCTGAACATAAACTGTACGCACATTCCATTTTTATACTGCAGATCAGGAGTGTCATAACAAAGTCCATTTTCGGGTGTGTTTGGTCTCGCTCCCCCTGTCGGTTTTTGGATATTTTGGCGAACGGTGGACACGCGCCTATCCCCCCCCCCCCTCCCCCCCCCCCCCCTGTCGTTTGATTTTTCGGCCGCTGAAAATGAAGGACATGAACCCCCCCCCCCACTCCCCCCCCCCCCCCCCCCCCCCCCCCCCCCCCCGTCGTTTGATTTTCCGCGTTTTCTTTCTTACTAGAATCCCACCCCTGTTATCCTGCTGTGGTGTGTCTGGGGGTAGAATGAGTTAACGGTGGCATTTTCTCGGAGACTATTCAAGCCACATTCTTCAAGCTTGGCCCAAGGATACTTTGTGGCAAGACCTTTTTACATGCCAATTTGAGTGACCTCTCTCAAAGGGTCACGCAGGGTTGACAAATGTGTGAAAACTGCTTGCATTTTCAGAAAACGTGGATTTTGACTGCTGCAGAAGCCAGCCCTCGTCACCGAGGTCACACATATGTAAATCGGTCATACACGGGATTACTCTTTTTATTCTTGTGCAAGGCCCCTTAAAGCAAAATTGGGCTGTTTCTGTTTCTAATGCAGCTTTGGTTTTAATCTTTATTTCTTTCTTTCTCCAGTTGGCAAATGGCGCCTGGGATGGACCCGAGACTGAGAGTAGTGCCAGCGCATCGCAATACGAGGGCAGTGATGACGAGGAGTTTGTTTCTGGCTCGAGCTCACCGGATTCAGAGGGTGTGTCGGCATCAATTGCTGGGATCTCTGACATAGACAGTATTGTATCGACTATGTTAGATTTCATCAAAGGGGTGGTCAGGTGTTGGTGACGCTAGTACCAGCAAGGTGCAGTGTGCGTTAGGGGGTGGCAATGAGAATGTGGATAGGCAGGAGGAACATGATGCTGGAAAGAGTGGGGAAAGAGCACTTACAGAAGAAACAGGTGTGCACGTGTCGCAGAGAGGGAAAGGAAAGTACAAATGGGACAATAAACATGCATGCAAATTGTGTGGCAAGCTTGTCTTGAAAATGAGCACGCACTTACAAGATGTCCATGCAGATGAGGCAGACGTTACTAAAATTTTGTCGATGAAAAAAGGGACCAAGCAGATACGTCGAGCATGGATCAGACTACAAGATGATGGTGATTACATGCATAACGTTGCTGTTCTTGAAAACAAATCCGGATGTTTGATTCCTAAGTATCGCACCAAAACTAGTAAGGTAGACGACCTTCTCGCCTGTAGCCATTGCAAAGGGCTCTATCAAAAAAAGCTGATCTCTGTACACTCAAAACGTTGCTGTCAGACGCCAGGAGGGTTTCAGATCACTCGGCGAGGAGACGCGGCGCGCCGTGGTCGGTTAATGCTTCCAATACCCTTAGACGTTGAATTTTCCTTCTATCACAAGGTCTTGGCCAGCCAGAGAGATGATGAGATAAGCCGTCTCATCAGAACTGACCCCTTGCTTCTTGAGTATGGAAAGAGATTATTTGACCGCAGGGACATTGAAGAACACACGGCTGGACAAATCAGCTCCAGGATGCGGGAGTTAGGGAGACTATTAAAGATTATCAGAGTGAGGTCAGAAATGAAAATCGCAAGTTTAAATGCTGTGATCAATTCAGCTAGCTTTGATCATGTTGTCCTGGCTGTAAAAGAGCTAGCAGATTTTGATGAGGACACACATCAGTTCAAAAAAGGCAATCTCGCAATGCGCATAGGCCATGCTTTGAAAAAGTGTTCACAGATCAAACAGTCACAGGCATCCAAACAGCTTGGGCAGGGTTCAGACGACAGGTGGCGACAGGAGCTCTCTGAGGCGCAGCGGTTTGACTCTGTCTTCAACGGGGACTGGTATGATTGTGTGTCCGCTACAGCAGCCCAGTCGGTCGGGAAAATGACCATGAACAAACCCAAGCTGATCCCATCATGTGAAGATGTGAGGAAGGTCCAACAGCTTCTTGAGACAAGGATGGTTTCGGAAGATTATCCGACAGTGGTTAAAGCAACTCTTTGTGCTGTATCACTTTTCAACCGAAAACGAGGGGGAGAAGTTCAGAGAATGAAGGTGTCAGACTTCCAGAATGCTAAGATTGGATCGATCACCAATCAAGATATCTTGAAAGGTCTCACAGAGGTTGAGAAGAAAATGGTGAATCATTTTCAGCGAGTGGAAATCAGAGGCAAGTTTAATAGGAGTGTTCCCGTTTTGCTGACGAAGAAGATGATGACAACTGTGGACAGAATCCTTCAAATGAGGCAATCAGTGCCAGCTCTCGCTGATTCCCAGTACATCTTTGCCACACCTTTTGGTCAGAGGCCTTACAGAGGCCATGATGTTCTGAAGGCCCATACCCTAGAAGCAGGGGTGTCATACCCAGCCATGTTCACATTTACTCAGTTGCGGAAGCAGGTTGCAACTTTGGCTCAGTCAATGGCCATCTCGGAGTCAGACCAGGATCAGCTGGCAGATTTCCTTGGCCATGATATTCGGATACATCGCCATATCTACCGCCAACCTCAAGACGTCCTTCAAAAGGCAAAAGTGGCAAAGATTCTTCTGTCAGTTAACAATGGGATGACAGATTTTGAGAGTTGCATTAGAGATGAGCTGGGCGATGATGAAGAGATTGACTTTGACAATGAAGACACATCAGAAACTGGCAGAGAGGTCTCGGGGGGAACAGCACCTGTGAATGAAGCAAGTAGCAAGTCAGCAACACAGGAATCGATGAACTGAACTTGGCTTGACTTCGCGAACGAAGATTTTATAGGAGTTGCCCACGACGTCTGCAGGCTTGTTCGTGGCTGCGGAGGCCAATCCGAGACAGGCAGGTTCGACCGCAGTGGCTGCAGGGGAAGGTATGGCCAGGGTTCTGAGCTGCGGCATCTCTGTTTTTTCTCCTGAGCCGCTTGTCCTTAAGGCTAGCTCTGTGAGAGTCCTCAAAGGAGACAGCTGCCTTGTAAATGGTGGAGCGCCAGGTGTCACGGTCCGCAGCAAGCGAAGACCACTGGTGGTGGTCGATTTGGCAGGCACTAAGTGACTTCTTGAGACAGTCTTTGTATCTCTTCTTTGGTGCCCCTCTGTCACGGTGTCCAGTAGCAAGCTCGCCGAACAGGGTGATCTTTGGTAGGCGATGATCCTCCATCCTGGAGACATGCCCCGCCCAGCGGAGCTGTGTCCGCAGCAGCAAAGCCTCGATGCTCACAGTTTCAGCCCGTTCAAGGACCTCGACGTTGGTGACATAGTCACTCCAGTGAATGCCCAGGATGGTACGCAGGCAGCGCTGGTGGAAGCGTTCGAGGAGTCGTAGTTGGCTGCGGTAGAGGGCCCAGGACTCGGAACCATACAGCAGGGTGGTGAGGACCACAGCTCTGTACACGCTGATCTTGGTGCCTGTTTTCAGCTGCTGATTGTGCCACACCCGCTTGAAAAGTCGCCCGAAAGCGCTGTTCGCTTTTGCCAGCCTGCTGTCAAGCTCCTTGTCCAGCTTGGCGTCCGACGTGATAATGCAGCCAAGGTAAGTAAACTGGTGCACTGACTTTAGTTCAGACTCGCCGATGGTGATGTGAGGAGGGCGGTACACTGTCTTGGGTGCCGGCTGATGGAGGACCTCTGTCTTTTTAAGACTGACCTCGAGTCCAAAGAGCTGGGCAGCATCTGCGAAGCAAGACGTGATGCGCTGCAGGGCTCTCTCTGTGTGTGCAACGAGGGCAGCATCATCAGCAAAAAGCAGCTCGCGAATCAGTTGGTCTAGGGTTTTCGTGTGGGCCTGCAGTCGTCTGAGGTTAAACAGGCTGCCATCGAGACGATACCTGATGTACACTGCATCGTCATCATCGAGGTCCACTGTGGCCTGCTTCAACATCATGCTAAAAAAGATGGTGAAGAGGGTCGGTGCCAGCACGCAGCCCTGCTTTACACCGTTGAGAATAGGGAATGGTTCTGAGAGGTCATTGTTGAGTCTGACCTGGCCTTGCTGGTCCTCGTGTAGCTGGACAATCATGTTGAGGAACTTTGGGGGACAGCCAAGTCGCTCCAGGATCTGCCACATGCCTTGCCTGCTCACAGTGTCGAACGCTTTTGTTAGGTCGACAAACGTTATGTACAGCCCTTTGTTCTGCTCGCGGCACTTCTCCTGTAGCTGTCTCAGCACGAAGACCATATCGGTGGTGCTCCTGTTTGCTCTGAAGCCACACTGGCCCTCTGGGAGTTGGTCTTCAGCGATGGCAGGTACCAGCCGATTCAGGAGCAGCCTTGCAAGGATTTTCCCAGCAATGGACAGCAGGGTAATTCCCCGGTAGTTGGAACAGTCAGACTTCTCGCCTTTGTTCTTGTACAGGGTGATAACGACTGCATCACGGAGATCTTTTGGTAGTGTTCCTTCCTCCCAGCAGCAGAGAAAGAGGTCATGGAGCTTGTTGTGCAGTGCTGTGCCTCCATGTTTCCAGATCTCTGGCGGTATTCCATCAATGCCTGCTGCTTTGCCACTCTTGAGCTGATGGATGGCTTTGAGGGTCTCTTCAGCGGTGGGCGGTTCGTCCAATTCAACCTTTACTGGGAGGTGTGGGATTTGTAGGACGACTGCTTCTTGAACAGTGCGCTCAGCGCTGAAGAGGCTCTGAAAGTATTCCGACCAGCGGTTCAAGATGGAGGTATTATCTGTGAGGAGTGCCTGGCCATTCGCGCTTCGCGAATCGATGAACATGACGGAGAAAAGACGTCCAGAGCCTGATGACAATCTAGATAGTTTTGATGATGACAGTACTGCGTCAGCTCCTGTTCGAAAGAAAGCTAGATTTACAAGGAAACCATGGGGTGAAGCTGAAGAGAAAGCTGTTCAAATTCGTTTCAAGACACACCTCGTCATAAACAAACTTCCTGGAAAGGCCGAGATACAGTACGCAATGGCAGAGGAGCCTGCACTTAGACATAGGCGCTGGACAAACATTAAGGATTACGTCCGCAACAGACTGAAAAAGTTACAAAAGAAATGAATTGAGGTTCCCCGCCACTCGCGGCATTTTCGATTTCATACAGATTTATTACATGATTGTTATTATTGGGGTGGTTTCAGCATGTATAGCCTGCTTTTTTTTTTAATCTGATGGACGCCTGGATCATTTGTGACCCTCTCTCACAAAATCAGTCTCTCGCATTTTGGATGTTTTGACATATATACATTTATGAAAACTACAGTGTTTGCTTATTACTGTGATATATGACTGTATGCTGTAGTGCAAAAATTGTAAAAGCTGTTAGTGTTTAAAGTTGTTAAAGCCTCCGGCGGCCATTTTGAGAAAACAGCCTGTGAAGTTTCTGTGTGCAGCATAATTGGGGCCAAGGGCAGACTTTTAAAATCATTTTTTACCTATTTAATGGCATTTTTCATGATAAAGATTTTAACCATACGATACTTTGGTGTATGTAGAATACATTTCTCCAAAAAAGTGAAAATGCCCCAGATTGACCCCCACCACATATTATTGCGTGTAGTGCTGATTGGCTCGCTGCGAGTTAAGACTGGTTTCGTGAGAAAGGGTCACATTTTGTATACTGTATAACCTTTGGATTTGCAAAACGAAACAGCCGGCTGGGGACAAAAGACAATAATAAGATAAGAAACCCATTGACTCCTCCAGGACTGTGGGAACCACCAGCCGCTGAGGGAGGAGATATGGCCGAAGCCCGCCACTCTACAAGAGAAACTGTACGGGCCTGTGAAGGCGCTACAGAAGACCACAGATTTCATTTTGAGAGCCAAACTCCAAGTGTGACGGCGTTCGAGAAGAAGAAGAAGAAAACCCATTGACAATGTAAAGATTGATTACAAGAGTGTTATTGGGGGGGGGGGGGGGCGGATCATTTTGTAATATACTGCATGCCATTTTAAAACTCTGCAAATGAAAGAATGGTTGATTGTACTGCATACCATTTTAAAAACTCTGCAAATGAAAGAATGGTTGGTTGTTGGAGACGAAAGACGTTAAATAAAGGCTGAAGTTTCAAGTGATTTCTTATGTTGTCAGTTAATTAATTAATGTCAGTGTTCTGTTCTGTCATTTTAACTCATTCTACCCCAAGACCGGAATCCCCAAATGTTGAAGTCGTCTTCAGAAGACTGCGTTGCAGTGCAGGACACAGATCCACCATGATAGTTCAAGGGTGATGCCAGAATAGCTTGGCGCCCATAGGCGCCAAGCTATTCTGGCATCACCCTTGAACTATCATGGTGGATCTTTATTTTGCTGTGGTGTGTCTGGGGTAGAATAAGTTAAGCCCAAATGTTGAAGTCGTCTTCAGAAGACTGCGTTGCAGTGCAGGACACAGATCCACCACGATAGTTCAAGGGTGATGCCAGAATAGCTTGGCGCCCATAGGCGCCAAGCTATTCTGGCATCACCCTTGAACTATCGTGGTGGATCTTAAATTTTGCTGGGGTAGAATAAGTTAAGTGTTCGTTTCTTCGTCTGGGTCTTTTTCTATCTTTCATATTTTTCCACACTTTTTGACCCGCATCATAGTCATACTGAGGCTAATAGCTTCAAATTTGTTCACTGCCATAATTCTATGCAAGCTACATTACAGTATTTACAGATGAGGACATAGACCAATGGCTTTAGTTCAAGGGTGGTGCCACAATAGCTTGGCGCCTAGAGGCACCAAGCTATTCTGGCACTAACCCTTGGACTATTTCAGTCACACTAGTTGCACACACTGGTGTATTCCGAATGATAAGGGTTAATATTCAAAATGCTCTGTTGCTGTTTGTCTGAAACTCCAGAGTACCCAAAAACACACCAAAAAAAGTCCTTTAATTCCCAGAATACATTATGTTGATTCTCACATCAATGCCATGATAAACTGTTTTGCTTCAGAAGGACAAAACGCAGCAATGTTTAAAAGATTTTCTCTGTAAAAATCATAATCGAAAGGTTTCGGGCAAGTGTTTATTGAATTTTGCTCCATACAATGTAAAGAATGTTAAAGCACACATACACATTAAGTTGGGAAAAAAAATGTGAAAAAGAAGTATTCCATGAACTTGACCTTATTACAGACGCCTACTGTTGTGAAGACACCCATTTTGACTGTAATGCCAGTCCCACCCACTTTATTGGCAGAAACCCATTTTTTCGGCATCTAGTGGCTCTGTTTCTAGAAAATGTCTATTTTATTTTAAGTTATAGAGCTTAGTTATAAGGTGAGTTCTAAACATTCGCATCAATTCCAGAACCCTAGAATAAATAGAAATATGGGAACCCATTTTCACATGAAATGGTAGGTAACCCACTGTGAGGCTTATGTGCGCCTGTGTGTGTGTGTGTGTGTGTGTGTGTGTGTGTGTGTGTGTGTGTGTGTGTGTGTGTGTGTGTGTGTGTGTGTGTGTGTGTGTGTGTGTGCTTTGACCAATCTCGATCTATGATCATTGGTCGATAATGCACAATTCTCTCCCCTGACAGTGCTTATAGTTTGTAATCCTCTACGGTATCCGTAAGATGCTAGAGCAAATTTCGAGGATACACTCATCAATGCTTGTGTTTCACTCGGGGCGTGTAAATCAAGCAACCACTACGCCAAGCTGCTGTCAACAGGGTCTCCAGGGTGGTAACGTTTCGTTTGCCTTCCATACACTATATTGAGATAAGTTATTTAGTTAGTCGAGACTTAAAGTGCGTATCTGTAGACTTTAAGAAAGCCATAAGAAACAGGAATATGTACATATTTCATACACTTAGAAAGTTCGAAGATTTTGTCCTCGGAAACGCCATGGAACGAAACATTTAAAGTGTCTGCGGTGTAATGTTTTCGCATTATATGAATCAGATCAAATTAAGAAGTGCTTTAACTGAAAACGGCTCGTTGCAGGCAAAAGCACCAGCTCCCTATTTTAAAAAGACGTTTATGACATAGTATGGCCAGCCGGTGTGAAGCCGAGCAAGGACATCGGCCACCGCAGCTATGAGGTTAAAATACCATTATGCATAAATCTGAAGACATATTTCAGCAACATTTGTGTTTGTTGTGCCGTGTCGACGTACCTAATGAATTTTAACAGCAGTTTGAACACGCAGCAAAAGCACACGCGTAATCGCACTTATTTATTCTGCCGTTTGCATGTCAATCTATTCATTAGCTGTTTCTCGTACCGAGAGCGTTGTATTTCTAGAACGGGGTGGAGTCATTGTCAGGTTACTTGATATAAAGACGGCGTGTGCTGAACTAGATTCTCCTGTGTCTATATGAACCATAACTTGACCTGTGTTTAGCGTTTCTCAACCATATCTTAAGTGTATCTTTGAACAGTTAAGCCTTTCGCAGGAAGAAGTTCAGTCGTGGAGTTTATTAGCTTCTTTGTCCTACTCAGTCTACTGTTCACGACATATGTAAGAATCGTAAATTCCATTTAAAATTCCATTCCGCCTGTTACATAGAGCCCAGATATGAGCTCCGCTGCGATCCGATGTTTGCGCGAGTTGTACTCATTGAATACGGTAAACGAGCTCCTCAGCAGCATGGACGTTAATAGTGAAAAAGTACTAAACACAAACTGCAATCAGATGTGAAGTGCATGTATACAGAAGAGCTGGCAAAAATCGATGGTATCAATCATTATAAGCATTCATGGTCTGAAAATCCCGACGATCTGGCAGACTGAAGTGAACGATATAATGGCGATGGTCAGCTACTTTGAGTGAAGGAGTGCCTACACCTAGAAAGAGTTTGAGCCTACACAAGAGCCCGAAACAGCCAGTAAATGCCTACAAAACTTTTTGTTGCTGGTTGGATACGGGATATTTGCTCAGTCGTACAGACTTTATTAGCGGCTGCGACAACATCGGTAGTTGTCACTGCAAAGGTAAGTAAAGACTAGTCAAATCTTGCTTCCCATGTGTGATCATGTGTGTCAGGGTGTGTGTGCCAGGGTGTGTGACTGTATGGTCTACCTGTTTGAGGACAGAGTTGCTTTATAATCATTATTTTGGGGCCCAGGAGAGGGGTGGGTGGGGGCCTGGTTTTGGCCGCGTGGTTTAGGGGCGGTCCGTGGCGCAGCGGTAAAAGCGCCTGCCACCCGCATTGCCAATGCAAGAGGTGCGAGGTTCGATACCCGGTTCCGACGTCGGACTTTTCTAGTAAATGTCACCATTAATTTGGGCGGACCGTCGGGGGTTCTTTCTCCGGGTACGCCGGCTCTTTCTTCCCCCACAAATTTGGTATTAATTTCAGTCCACTTAATCAAATTTCAAAAATATAAAAGACGATTTAAATTTTCAAAATTTCAGTAGCTCGCTTGCACGTGAATGTTCTGTGTTTACTCAGTGTGTGAGGAAATGTGCGTGATTTACATAAACGTGCTTGTTGGGTTCAGTTCGCGGCTATGTCCTGCGCATATTACATTATATTATAAATATGAGAAATGCGCCATATAAATACTATGTATTATTATTATTATTATTATTATTATTATTATTATTATTGTGGAATGATGATTAAATACCCTATAAATTACTGCACCTGACTGATGATGTGGATGACTACTAATATAATAATAATAATAATAATGTACAATTATTTATATAGCGCTCAACCTCCAAATGAATGGTGCTCTAAGCGCTTTACAAGATTAAAAATCACAGAACAAAAAGTACAAGAAAGAAAACGCTACAATAAATGTTACAAAAGCTAAAGTGACACATATCAAAAGCTCACACTCACTGTCAAGATGTAGAGATATTCAGGGTCCGGCCGTGGAACAAGTAGTTAGGATGTGACTGTGGCGTCGTGAGAATGTTTACTAGTGAAGTAGTGCAGCGGTGCAGCCGGGACGTGGTGAAGGCTTAGCAATTAGCTACAGCGGGGAGGGGGGGGGGTCTGAGGGGGGGAGGGGGGGGGCAGTGGTCTGTTTACTGTCCACTGTCAGATGTCATAGATCAAAGGTCGTTTAGTTTGAATCACGATAGAAAGGAAGGGTGTAGAGGGTGAGAAAGAGGAAGAATTAGTTATTTGAGAGCTGGCGGCCGGCAGAGAAGGACTGAAACCAGATAATAAAGAAAGCTAAAAAAAAAGTTCTGTACCTTTAGTATTATTTTGAAAGGACGGATGGCAGAGTATTATTATTATTCAGTCTTGGCTTGACTTCGCGAACGAAGATTTTATAGGAGTTGCCCACGACGTCTGCAGGCTTGTTCGTGGCTGCGGAGGCCAATCCGAGACAGGCAGGTTCGACCGCAGTGGCTGCAGGGGAAGAAGGTATGGCCAGGGTTCTGAGCTGCGGCATCTCTGTTTTTTCTCCTGAGCCGCTTGTCCTTAAGGCTAGCTCTGTGAGAGTCCTCAAAGGAGACAGCTGCCTTGTAAATGGTGGAGCGCCAGGTGTCACGGTCCGCAGCAAGCGAAGACCACTGGTGGTGGTCGATTTGGCAGGCACTAAGTGACTTCTTGAGACAGTCTTTGTATCTCTTCTTTGGTGCCCCTCTGTCACGGTGTCCAGTAGCAAGCTCGCCGAACAGGGTGATCTTTGGTAGGCGATGATCCTCCATCCTGGAGACATGCCCCGCCCAGCGGAGCTGTGTCCGCAGCAGCAAAGCCTCGATGCTCACAGTTTCAGCCTGTTCAAGGACCTCGACGTTGGTGACATAGTCACTCCAGTGAATGCCCAGGATGGTACGCAGGCAGCGCTGGTGGAAGCGTTCGAGGAGTCGTAGTTGGCTGCGGTAGAGGGCCCAAGACTCAGAACCATACAGCAGGGTGGTGAGGACCACAGCTCTGTACACGCTGATCTTGGTGCCTGTTTTCAGCTGTTGATTGTGCCACACCCGCTTGAAAAGTCGCCCGAAAGCGCTGTTCGCTTTTGCCAGCCTGCTGTCAAGCTCCTTGTCCAGCTTGGCGTCCGACGTGATAATGCAGCCAAGGTAAGTAAACTGGTGCACTGACTTTAGTTCAGACTCGCCAATGGTGATGTGAGGAGGGCGATACACTGTCTTGGGTGCCGGCTGATGGAGGACCTCTGTCTTTTTCAGACTGACCTCGAGTCCAAAGAGCTGGGCAGCATCTGCGAAGCAAAACGTGATGCGCTGCAGGGCTCTCTCTGTGTGTGCAACGAGGGCAGCTTCATCAGCAAAAAGCAGCTCACGAATCAGTTGGTCTAGGGTTTTCGTGTGGGCCTGCAGTCGTCTGAGGTTGAACAGGCTGCCATCGAGACGATACCTGATGTACACTGCATCGTCATCATCGAGGTCCACTGTGGCCTGCTTCAACATCATGCTAAAAAAGATGGTGAAGAGGGTCGGTGCCAGCACGCAGCCCTGCTTTACGCCGTTGAGAATAGGGAATGGTTCTGAGAGGTCATTGTTGAGTCTGACCTGGCCTTGCTGGTCCTCGTGTAGCTGGACAATCATGTTGAGGAACTTTGGGGGACAGCCAAGTCGCTCCAGGATCTGCCACATGCCTTGCCTGCTCACAGTGTCGAACGCTTTTGTTAGGTCGACAAATGTTACGTACAGCCCTTTGTTCTGCTCGCGGCACTTCTCCTGTAGCTGTCTCAGCACAAAGACCATATCGGTGGTGCTCCTGTTTGCTCTGAAGCCACACTGGCCCTCTGGGAGTTGGTCTTCAGCGATGGCAGGTACCAGCCGATTCAGGAGCAGCCTTGCAAGGATTTTCCCAGCAATGGACAGCAGGGTAATTCCCCGATAGTTGGAACAGTCAGACTTCTCGCCTTTGTTCTTGTACAGGGTGATAACGACTGCATCACAGAGATCTTTTGGTAGTGTTCCTTTTTCCCAGCAGCAGAGAAAGAGGTCATGGAGCTTGTTGTGCAGTGCTGTGCCTCCATGTTTCCAGATCTCTGGCGGTATTCCATCAATGCCTGCTGCTTTGCCACTCTTGAGATTATTATTATTACATGGTATTTATATGGCGCATTTCTCATATTTATAATATAACTCAATGCGCAGAATGTAGCCGCGAACTGCACCCAACAAGCACGCTCACGTGAATCACATGCATTCACTCACACACTGTACGTAAACACAGAACATTCACGTGGTGCTAAGGGCAAGCTCAAGCGAGCTACTGACGGTATTTGGAAATCGTTTTGTATTTGAAATTTTATTAAGTTGGCTGAAACTGATACCAAAGTGAACAAAGAGTAACATTTGACACTCACATATACACACACATCGTTACAAGAACCCGCCGTGAGATGGCCTTAGTCGCCTGCTTGGCGTTAAACCCAAATAACTAACTCGTTACAAGAACAGTTACTGCCAAAGATTGCTAACGCACTAAAAATGCATCTAATTATATGCATAAGAGACAGATAGGTTTTGACATGGGCTGGAAGGTCGTTCCAGGTGACTGGACCGAAATAAGAAAAGGCACGCTGGCTTGTTTCGCCTAGGAACCCTGAAAATACGCGTGTCTGATGCTGAACGGAGGGATCTTGAAGGCGTGTAAATATAAACCAGGTCGGACAAATATGGGGGAGCAGAACCGGTAATAGGAGTGTTAACAAATAACAGAGACCTTGTACACAATTCTTTTGAGATACAGGCAGCCAGTGCAGGTCAACAAGTAAGGGTGTTATGTGCTCACGTTTTGGTACTCTGTAAATTAGTCGGGCAGAGCAGTTCATTACTCTTTGAAGTTTATCAAGAAGATTCTGAGGAACACCAGCCAAAAGGGAATTACAAAAATCAATGCGTGAAAGAACAAGGGAGGTAACCAGCGTTTTAGTTGCTTTGGTAGTGAGAAGGTGTCGAATTGAACTGATCTTTCTCAATTCAAAGAAGGAATATTGGCAAAACCTTGTTAACATGCTATCTCATGGTCAGCCTATTGTCAAAGATAATACCAAGATTACGGGCCGACTCGGAAAAGGGGATACTGTTCTGACCAACCCTGATCGAGTCTGGGAGATCAGTGGAGGTTAAACAAGAAAATCTTAAGGCCTCAGTTTTGTCACTATTCATTTGCAATTTGTTCTGCGTCGTCCAATTCTGAACGTCTTTGACACAGGACTCTAAAGACTGGAGCATCTGACTAACATGTTTGCGTTGGGCACTGGCATACAACTCTGTGTCATCAGCATGCAAATGGTGAGAAACAGAGTGACATTTGATAACACTACATAAAGGCTGGGTATACAATGTGAAAAGGATCGGCCCTAAAACAGAGCCTTGGGGAACACCGTACACAAGCTCAGTGAGATGTGGGTCATATGGTTGTTGTGATGCGTCTAGTGTGGTAGTCTGCGTCTGTGCTTGTCGCTCTCGCTTTCAGCTCCCACCGCTGGCTAGCAGTTTTGCGAAAAGGGGAGCAGAGTATGTCAGTCTCTCCCTGCCAGTACACAGCCTCTCCAACAACAAGCCTCATGTAGTGTCTCCTCGTGGCGACTCACGGTAACGCCCGAGCATCTTACGGACTCGGGCTAAACTACAGAGGACTCGGAGGAGGTCTGGCCCCCATGCAGGGACAAGCCCATAAACCAGATCCCCAGCTATGGGTAAATAGCCCCACTGCCTTGTGGGTGCCTTGGGAGAGGCAAAGACTATACAAATTCGGGCAGGGATGCTCGATAGCCTTGGTTGGCAGATCTCCTTCGAGAAGGAAAACTCCGAGGAAAAACCTGAGTAGATGGGACTCGTAAGCCTTGGTCGGCAACCCACTCCAAAGCCAAACCATCCTGTGCTCCCAGGAAAGGCCTTTTGACCAGGAGTTATGGGTGAGGTAACCCCGACAGAAACCCCGAGTGCTGAAGACGGAGGTACTGGGCTGCACAGCGCACTCTAATAAACCACAGTACCACGCATATACAGCCATATGACACTTGGAGACAACTCCAAGTGTGACGGCGTTCGAGAAGAAGAAGCTCAGTGGGATCGGACTATACTCCCAACACAGACACTACTTGCTTTTTTTCAAAGAGGTAAGACTAAAAAAAAATAATGCTTGTTTGCTTACTCTAATATTGACTTGTTTTTAACCGGTGTGATAGATTTTTTTTTAAATGTTCCTGTTTACTTCCATGTTTCAGATGCTCCACTCACAGGAGGCTAAAAACTGACCCTACTGTTCATCACAGTACAGTACATTTCGGATTTGTTTAGTTATGCTAACACACCGTGCAAGACGGCAAGGAACAATCTGTCAGTACTTAGGCCACGACTTCATATATTAAAAACTAGCCTGTCCTATTCAGGAGCTAAACACGGCCAATATTACCGAAGCTCCCTCCATGTCCACTTTCAAGTCAAGGCTTTTCCGGCACTAAAATGAGCCGCTTCCAAAGCGCACTTAGCTTCTGCTTTTGACTATTCAATAAATAGGTATATGTGTGCGCGCGCGTGGATGTGTGTGTGTGTGTGTGTGTGTTTAAAGTTATATTGCCCAGGATCCAGCATCTCAACACAGTCAGAAAACTGTCTGCAACAGATACTGCTAACAATGTGTATGGGTCCTTTGTGTACTATCTTAGAGCTTTATGCTGTAAGTACAATGCCAAATGTCAAATTCATCGTTTGCAGGGTGTATTGTTTTTTTACCCGAGTCGCGGATTTATCGTCTGCATCGGCCTGGTTTTGAATTAATATGCATATTTATGAGCCTACGTCACAAGGCCGCAGAACCCAGCCGACTATCAGTGTATGGCAGTACTGCAGGTCACGAGGTCATCGGTGTGGTGTACACACGTGTCAGTGTACACATGTACTGATGTTTTCTGGCATCCCTTTGACGTAACTGTCCACGAGAATGTAGAATAAACCTTCCATACTCGCTATGCTGTCAAAATCACAATGCTGGTTCCGCTTGACCTGCTAGTATTTACTAGTAATAACGATCGCCCTGCTGCATCGTCAGTACACGGCCGGGAGCGTGGCTTGTTCGACTCTGCGCAAAGCGACTAAGCCAGCGTCCACGGTGCCTAGTTTGACCTTTGATCCTTTATCCCTCGGAAACACGAAACAGAACATTGGTATTTATACCCACTTTCTGCACTGCAGTCAATTTCACATCTCACACATCGAAGTCTACGTAACTGAAAGTATCACTAGAAACGACAAATGCAACATCGCAGCAGAAACACTACCTTATGTGAATCGAGTGAATGAGAGTCCGCACAGACAAAAACGTGTCACGATTAGCGATGTGCAATTTTGAGACACATTGTAGTTTTCAGATCCTTGCAGCACAAGATATGAAATCTAAAACTAGCTCGTAACTATATGATAAAACGGGTTTCAAATCTTGCGAAATCAGTAAGAGATAAATTCTACTAAAGATCATTAATCCTGAAAATCACTAGCGCTCGCGGAACTTTAGGAAGATCGACAAAGACCGTAAGTTACTTACTGATTCCCAGAGCAGGAAAGCGACAAATTCCGGATGGGCGGTCAAGCCAAGCTCCATATTCCCTTGTCCGATGTCAATTTTACTGTCATTGTCGGCGCGAGTCGACTGATACTTTTTATTTCTTCGCTGGTTCACCCGCCATCTTGTCTCTAATTGGTTATAATTATGCAGATGACCTAAGGTCGTATAGAATAGTTGTGACGTCAGCTACCATCGCCTATCAGAAGCAATCTTTTTACGGTCTCCCGTCACAAGATTCCGGTGGGTCTCTTTTCGCTTTGAACGGACGAAAGAAAGCATTTGGTGGGACAATACTGTCTAAATGGGTATGTATACTGAAGCCCAGTAAATGCTTTTGCGAACTGAAACATTCAAAAAGTTCAGTTGTGCCCCTTTAAAGGCCCCGCCACACTTGCCGGTTGTGCCCCGATTTTGAAGCCGATTCCGATCCGATTGCGATCGGATGACGTCATATATCCGATCCGATCGCAATCGTCCGGGAATCGGGTGTTTAGAAACTGCTCCATTTTTCCGATCCGAATCGGTCCCGATTGTAAGCTTCAACCAATCAGAGCGCGTCTCGCAAAGCACGTCGTTTCAGTTTGCAAATGGCGGAAGATCAGTACCACCTTCCTTGCTGATGTTTCCGCAAGCCTCTTCCCGAATATGATGCAAAACTGTTTATAATGCAAGCACATCATCATCACTGTCAAAACTAGCAGCCATTTTGCAGAACAGGTACGACTTTGATCTTCGGTTCAAACCGGTCGGCTAAAAAAAGTCGGGAAATGTGTGGCAGTGCACACATTTTTATAGTCCGGCCCGATCACGATTCCGATTCGAAACTGTTCGAGAATCGGCCTCAAAATCGGGCATGTGTGGCGGGGCCTTAAGAGGAAGTCAACAGATGGATAATCAATACTTTTGACTTAATTTTGATAGTTTGTAGTTTATGTTCAGTTTATTCGATGTTGGCGATGTTTACTGCATGTAAATTGACATGATAATGTAGCTGCTGTGCATAAACATGTATGTCAGTAATGCCTAATGGAGGTTGTTCGGAAATCAAAGGCGGGTCAGGTTTACGTGTGTTTTGGCAACAGCAGTGGGTTGGAGGCCCGGACAGGCATCGTGATAGCGCATGTTGGTCCGGGCGTTTTATCCGTTGTTTGCGTCACGCCTGCGCCTTTTACTTATAGTGCCCTGCTTTTGATTTACGGAGATCCTCTATTGATGGTGTAATGTAATGGGTAGTGTGTGTGTATATATATATATATATATATATATATATATATATATATATATATATATATATATATATATATATATATATATATATATATATATATATATATATATATATATATATATATATATATGACTGTGCTTGTATGTGTGTGTGTGTGTGTGCGCGCGTGCGCGCGCGTGGTGCGTGCGAGCGTGTTCGTGTGTGTGTGTATTTTTTTATTCAGTTTTGTTGCTGTAGTTTATAGCAAGGGCAAGAATGAAAAAAAGGTCTGCGCACTAATTCTTTTATCCCTGAAGTTTCATTTCATTTCTTTTCATTTCACATCTGTTGATGGCGTTGTTTCTGTATGCACACTGGCATGCATAGCTGGTGTGGGTGAGATGTGCACCCATATAGTTAGGTGCTCTTGCCTTCGCTGTTGATGCCTTTGTCAGCGCCAGAGAAAGGAAACCTGAACAGATGTGAAGGCCTGCTGTAGCAGACTGTGGGACATGCTGGCTTAGTTGTTAAAACCTCAGGACTACATGTGCTTCCTTAGTTTCCATTCATAGGAGCCTCCCGTAATGGTACTGTCAGCTGTACATGCCATGGTTCAGGATGTCTAAAAGCACCCAAAAGCACTGTCGCTGACGCTTTAATAGACACCAACTTTTGCCTGGAAAAAGGCACTGACAGGAGTGTTAGCCTCAAAGCCAAGCCACCCAAAGCTACTCAGGTGCGGGTCGCCTCTTCTTAGTGACCAAGCCATCTTATTGTGACTTTGTCATATAGGAGTGATTTACATCTTTCAATATCAGATGTTCGTGAAAATCAGCAATGATGTCTTGACAAAGCCCAGAAACTGTTCAGACTGACAGAGCTTGTCGGCAGCTGGATCGACCCTCTTTGATTAGACTGTTACATTTGTGGTTGTGTTATTCTTTTGAGAGCATGTGTGTGTTGATCACAGGAAAGATCTGATATTTATTTGAGTTATTTGCATACGAATTCCGTACTTTTTTATAGTAAGATTCATTTTCTCGAGAATGTTCCAGGTCAAACGAGGTTGGACTTTAGCAACAATGTAACTGAAAGACGCGTCATTTTAGCTACACAACAGAAATCGATTGCAATCCTCCAAGCAAAAGAAAATGAATCTTACTATAAAAAAGTCATGAGCGCCGCTGCTGAGTAGAGGAGGGCGAGAGGGTAATGGGTTCGAACCCCACCCTGGTAGCTTGTTCAAATTGTCGGGTCATTACCTCGTTGTGGATAATGATAACTTTAGCCTGACTGGCAAACAATACTATCTGTTGCAGCAATGCGTATAATGGATGGCAGTATCTTTAAAAACAAAACCATTCAAATGTGTCTTCATTTTCATAATGTAACTGTATCTGATCGGAACCAATATCATTTCTCTTGTAGATCAGTACCCGGTGTGAACATCATGGACCCGAGCAGTGCTGAAGACAGCGTATATCTCAATCTGGCGACATCTTTTGTCGCAGCAGCTGAGAGATCAGCGGATTACTTCAGCTCAACCGACAACGAGCAGCTGAGCAGCGTGATGGATGCATTTAATGAGTCTGATGATGAACCTCTGATTCGTGAACAAAAAACCGCTTTCAATACGTCTGATGATGAACCCTTCATTAAGAAACTGGCTTCACATTCAGACTTCAGCACATCAGATGACGAGCCCCTCATTTCGAAGCAAGTGCCTGATGCTGCCGATGATTCTGCAGACCCAACATTTCTGCCATCAGAAGAATCCGAGACATCACAACATGAATCTGACACCGTCGACAGCAGCTTCTCAGTCGAAGAAGCCCAACGGACCAGCAGAAAACGACGTCGAAAGACCAAACGACAGAGTGATATGATGAGGGCGCAAGCTGCAAGTTTAGCACACACAAAAGAAAGAGAGAAAAATGTTGCAGTACACCAAGCCCACCTGGACAACCTCTTATCAGCCAATGGATTGATTCAAACAGAAATATATCCTGATGGAAACTGTTTCTTCGAAGCCTCCGCCTTCCATTTAGATGAGATATCAGGGGAGGAACTGCGGAACTGTCTGTGTGAATACCTTGAGGACAATTATGGAACTTACGTTCCCTTCATTGCTCCAGTAGACAGAGATGATGAAAATGACATATTCATGAGGTTCCTCTCGAATGTCAGTGAACTGCGATAGCCTGGGAAGTGGAGCAATGATGCCGCAGATCTTCTGCCACGGGTGTTGGCTGACTGGTCCCAGAGAGTTGTCCGTATCTACACAAGCAATTTGTTCAAATCTGTCCTAGACTTTATGCCGTCCTGCGGTAGCACCGCTGCCATAGCTTGTCAACAGGCGGAACCAATCACACTGGCCTTTATTGCTCACGAGCCGTCTCACTACGACACTTGCCACAGACCAGCCAGAAAGCAGACGCCATGGCCTCAGGATGACGTCTGTATTCACTCTGACTGATAGTGAGGCTGAGGACTTCCAACCCACTCACCAGTCGACGCCAGACAGCAGACGCCAGGGCCTCAGGGTGACGTCTGTATTCACTCTGACTCTGATGGTGAGACTTCACTCCAACTCTAATGGTGAGACTGAGGACGTCCAACCCACTCACCAGTCGACGCCAGACAGCAGACGCCAGGGCCTCAGGGTGACGTCTGTATTCACTCTGACTCTGATGGTGAGGCTGAGGACTTCCAACCCACTCACCAGTCGACGCCAAATGAAGACCACAATCTGACCGATGGGGAAAGCCTGGGGGAAGGGCTGAGTTTTCCTACCATGGACGACAGTGTGAACACCACCCCAACAAAACAGCAGTCAAAGGACAAAACAAATATCACACCCAGGAAACAAGGGTTCTTTCAAACGCCTCCTAAGAAAAGTCTTTCCAGGAAGAAAAAATCTAAACCAGAAGCATGGAAACAAAACGTAAGAAAATCATTGCATTTGCAAGGGAAAGAGTATATATCTCAGGCTGGCAAGACTGTTCCTCCCAAACGTGTCCAGCAGACCGACTGTAGCAAGTGCAGATACGACTGCAATAATCGTATCTCAGAGGAGTATCGGCAAGACTTCTTTCAGACATTTTATGCCTTAGACACTTACGAACGCCAAAAAGACTTTGTTTGTGCTCATGTTAGAGAAAGAGAGACTGTCCGTATTTTGGGTGCAGACAATAAGCCAGTGCCCAAGAAACGCCAGAGATGCCGCACCTTGTTTTTTATTGTTGATGGTCAAGAGCGACGTGTCTGCAAGATGTTCTTTTTGGCGACACTGGCACTTGGTGAAGCCTATGTTGACCATGCTTTAAAGAATAGCACGAACGGAGCTTTCACTTGCAAGGAACGCCGAGGAAGTGGCAAGCCATACAACAAGGCCAGTGAAGAAGCTTTTGAAGGGGTAAGAAAACACATCGAGTCCTTCCCCGCTGTAGAGTCACATTATACCAGGAAAGACTCTCAACGCAAGTATCTACAGCCCGGATTGACGGTGAAAAAGACGCACCCAATCAAAACCCCTGCAAAGCGCACAGAGTTTTGCCACTTTGTTGACGTCAGGCTGTTCTGATACAACAGCAGCTCCTGAACAATAATTAACATCTCGTGGATGACTCAGTGAAACTGGTGTGCTGAAATATCGGTGTCTCTTACTGGAAAATACATGTAGTATCTTGTTTTAATCAGGAAATGCATCAATCGAAAATCAAACATCAAATTACGCACTTGATATAGGCAAGGGATACCATGTTAGCATAGTATTTGAGTCCCACCTGGGTCCAGGTCAGACCCTGGTGAGACCCACATGGAACGCGTTGATCCCAACCTGTCCCCATATTTGGTCCAGGTGAGATCCATACGGATCCCACTGACTTTGTTGACCGAGTACCGAAAAGAGATTTTAAGTGTGAAATGTTTCGTGGTTGCTACTAGAAAACAAAAGCCATTTTGTGACTTATTGATACATTGATGTGTAACTTGAATACATTGACATGTGCGACTTGGATACCGTCATGCTGCATACACGAAGACACATCAGATTGCGGCACTGGCTTTCGGTCATGGTGATGACCAAGTGAGTTTTCCTCTTTTTTTTGTACTTTGTATGGAGCGTTAAATTAAAAAAACTTAACTTTTCACTTGTCACAACAACCCATACTTAAGGACTGTAATATTCGGCAACCATTCTGTCGTGTCTTTTTCTCCGCCTCTCTCTTTGTTTCCTTTCCACACTATCATTTCGTGTGTGTCATTATCATTAATTCATAACGAAACACTCAACATTGCAAAGAGATTATGATTAAGTTATTGGAATACGAAGTAGAGGAAGAGCTTTTACGCCGGAACTTTATTAGCAGAGTTTTTATTCCAAAAAGTGCCGCCGCGACGAAACCGTAGTTCTAGTTACGAGTTTTATTTAGGAACTAGAGCTGGCCACCTGCTAACCATTCCTGCTAGCGTCTCGAGTTACGACTGAAAGGCAGCCCTGTTCTGTGATGACATGCCATGTATTTGGCCTTTATAAACAACGGAAATGCATTTACGAGGTTTATACGGACACTGTTCATTTAGAGTTTACAGTTCCTAGTACTACATAAATCCCGCATTTGATACATATGTAATAAAGCATCAAATTATTTATAACATTAATGCTTGTGCAGTTAAACATTTACATGAAGATGCAGAGAAGAGAACAAAGTTTTGGTAGACACTAAATTTTTTGGCAATAAGAAAAAGAAAATATTTAATTTTAGATGTCAAACTTTCAAAAGGCTCTCCTGTAAAGTTAGCTGAAATGGAGATACGAGGTTTGTCCGGGCAACCCTCGAATCTATATTTTATGAGGTATCTTATGCTATCAATGACTGCATGTCCCCCAGAACGGAACAACCGGAAATGACGCCTAATAAGAAATCAAAACAAGTGTTCTTTCATTCATGGTGTCCCGTGACATCTGAAACGTCATAACTAACAATTGTGATATTTAGGAGATGCAACTATTATAATTTTATTGTTTTTGGTTCCCATATTGTTTCACTTGTTTTATACCTTGCTTGTGCTTAACTACTGGAAAACACCTGTTCTTGCTTTTGTGGTGAAATGATTTGGTATGACGTTTCAGATGCTACGGTGTCCCAAGTTTTGACGTATTGTTTTAGAATAATGACATGTACTATGTACATTAAATTTTGTTTTTAAGCATGCACTCAAAACTAGCTGTGCTGTTTGTGTGATGAGTTTGAGTGTATAAAGAATATGGAAAACAAACTTTGTTTACTCTTGAACATCCTTTATTGCACAATAATCCAATCTTTGTTTACTTTCAAGCATCAATTATTATGCAATAACATCACCATCATTAAGTAACCCATTATTTGTTAAACTCTTCTCATAAATCAAATACAAGGTGGCAGAACACAAAACAAAAACATGGAACCATAAGGAAACACAGTGCCGAAGTACTAGGGCTGCTGGAGGTCAAACTAGGGTGTAGGGGCAACACCCTACTATGGATTCAAGAGGGGAGACCCAAAAAAGAAAAAAAAACTTTATTTCGGCCCCTCCCAATATATACTACTCACAATATCTTAAGATCCACTTAAGATTGTTGTATCTTAAGGTCCACTTAAGATTGTTAAGGTCCACTTAAGATTTAATGCTACCTTACAATATGCCTCTCAACGTCGGTGAAATCATTCAAAGACTTTTCCAATGTCGGTGAGTGACTGTAACAGCTTACATATTACACTTTATGACAGGGTTAACCTTGCAAATGCTGTGTTTCTAGAGAATATGCCTATGAAGAAAACCGGAAAAGTCTATAAAAAAAAATGGTTGGAGTTTGTAAGGCACATACCAAACGCGAGGTTTTGCTGGACCAATCCACCTGGTATTGTAGGCCCACCATTTTTCCATGAATGTGTTTTCATTTTGTGATCAAAACTGATTAAAATAATATTATACTTTGCATAAAAATATTATTTCAGGATCTGGCATATGCTTATCTCTCATACCCAGTTAAATACACTTGATCTTTCAAAATCATTCCTTTATATTGACATTAAAAAAGATAATAATCATAAGTTAATACATAAATGTCTATTGTGAATTGGTAATACAGTAAGCACACTATATTTCAAGAAAACTGCAGCAGAATAAAATGTGTGACATTCATCAGTGTGTGTGTGTGTGTGTGGCAGCACTACTCAATCATTAAAATGATTAACTATGAGATTTGAAGTGTAGTGCCTTGGCACTTTTATGTGTTAAGCTGATCAGACAATACTCTTAACATTCACGTGTATTTTCCCTTTTTAAACTCTCCCTACTGTCTGTGTTGCCTGTAGCTCTTGATATTGGATGTGTGTTGCTAAATGGTCTTAGGTTTATTTCGTGTATTAGACCGGCTGGCGACACGCATTCAATATTAAGTTTTTTTTCACAAGCAGCGCAGGCACGTCCTGAGAAAGTCTTGTTGCTGTCAGGACGTTAAGCAACGTACAACCAATCTTTCGCAGCCAACCGCATCCGGATGCTGCTGGCGGCGAATGAGTTAAGCTATCACAGCTGATCTGGTTTTTTTTTAATCAAGATTGAAAGCCGAAAATTTAATACATTGACATTTTATATAAAAAATGCACATACACGTTGATGTTACAACAAAAAATAAATAAACACACAGAAGAACCTGTTCTTGGCAATCACCATTTTTGCTAGAAGAAAGTGGCCTTAAAAATCTCATGCTCTGTCAAGAGGGGTCATGAAGGGCAAACAGGGTCGCCTGGGCTGCAGGCACCTAAATGTTGGTCTGTAAAGACAGGTGATCTGCTGTAAGGGTGGTTGCTCACAACAGTTTCTGCTGTAGACTATAAAGTTACTGCTGTAGACTATAAAGTCTATACATGCAAATATTTCTCTCACACTCAACACACTTGCACATGTGTGATGGGGTGAGGTGTTGGTCGGGATAAAGATGGTGGTGGTTGGACTTAGTAACTCAGAGACGTGGTCATGTTGAGCTACTTTATTTTCTAACAAAAAATAGAAAGTAGAAACCAGAAAGCAGAAAGCCGAAACAGAAAGCAGTAGCTGTAAAATAAACAAACAGGTAATCAGTAATGGTGCCAAGAATACAATAAACAAGGCACATAACTAAACTAAGGCATATATCATCATGCAGTGCACGTACAACACTTTGATTTTAAAGACTGATAAAATCAAAGTGATGGTCGTGTAACATAAAGAATGTGTAATAAAATACATGATAGCAAATAAAATGAAAATAAGTCACAATACTAGCTACAAAGTCATGCAAAGCACAAGTCAAAGAATAAAGCAAAGGAGAAATACGCAAGTGCGCTATGCAGTCAGACCTGGTAAGGCGAACACGCAAATGACTAACAAACAGATAGTCACTCTGACCGGAGCCTCCCTACCAGGTCAGACCACATCAAGTTAAATGCAAAGTACTAAAATGTAACATAGCAAAAGGAAAATACCAAATTAAATCAGATGCTATGCCAGCGGTACAATAACTATGTGACTAAGCACTTATGAATAGTATATAGAAAATAACTAGTATCAGGGGGAAAGTAATGTGTGAACATGACACATACAAACTCACAATACTACCAACTTACTATCAAATGAATAAGGACATACACACAACCTCATCATTCATTCTATCTTTATTACATTTGCACCGCAGACACAAGCGCAAACATTGAACATCAACGAAGTACGCAAACATCTACACACACTGCAGTCATTCATGATGAAGAGGAAAGACAGGCAGAAAATGTGTGTACTTGAAGGGAAATTATGTGCATGTGTGATGGGGTGAGAGTGCTTGGGAAATAGGATTGGATGGTGGTTGTTGGACTTAGTGACTCAGAGACGTGGTCATGTTGAGTTCAACTTTTATTTCTACCCGAAACAAAACCAGAAAGCAGAAACAGAAAGCAGTACAGGGTCTCCAAAACCCGCGCAGTTTAGTTTAATAAAAAAAACTGTTTCCTCCAAGGCACCGGTGCCAGAAGTTAATTCGGTCACAAGTACTGGTACTGCGAGTCTTGCACGTTTGGTAAAAAAAAAAGAAAGTCTCCCACGCGAGCAGCTGTACTTATAGAGGCAAGCTGCCGTCTCCGCGTCGGTACAAAGTCCACGCGTCGGTGCAAAGTTCACGGGGGTCTGGCACCGATATAAATGGCAAATCTGTATTATAGTACTGCCAGCCCTAGGAGCTAGAATATCTTCTGAACTACATAGTGTAAAAATATAATCTTTGAATATAAATATTAAGAAATTTTACCAGCTGTACTCTGGATTTAATTTGAAATTACGGCCTATTAGTGGAAAGTTTATATTTATTCTTAAAGCGGTCTCAGAAGTGCCACAGAAAATCAAAAAGGCTACTAAATCGCAGTTATCACTCTGATAGGTTATAGTTAACCGAAAGACATAGGCATTACAAAAACTATTACCCGGGCCAAATCTAACCATGCTAAATACTAAGCAATGGTGTTGTAGTTTTGGTTACAATACACATTTACAATACAACACGTACACTGAGCTATCAGGTACACAACACTTAACGCTGCATTTGGCAGGGCACCGCGAGCGGCGCACGTCATAGCTAGCAGTCGACACGAGTGAAATCCGAGAAGCAATGGTCATAAGTGCTATCGGCCTAGGTACACAGAGGAACATCGGGTTCACTCTGTTACACATGTAACATAAGATAGCCTAGAATAAAGTATATCTACTAAAATGCAATCTAATGAATGTCACCATGCACTAAATAGAGGCATGGTCCACTTAATAGGGCTACAAAGCACCTTTAAGTTTCATACACATAGTAGTGAACAATGACCCTTGAGGTCGCATAACAGAAATGTTCTGTATTTCTTGGAGTCACTCAAAGGTTTCACTTACCTATTGCACCTAGTAGTGAACAATGACCCTTGAGGTCGCATAACAAAGATGACCTATATTGCTTCCTGTCACACAGGCTAATAATGCCTCTCAGTGATGTGAACCAAGCCTCTGTACTATGTCAAGTGAAATACTTAGTCATAAAATAGTTAGCAAATAATGACTAAAGTCCAAATAAATAATAAAAGACCTATAAACAAATGACTAATGAATGGAATGAGTGACTAAATGAAATCAATCAATCAATCCATCAGCCAGTCACTCGACCTATGGCTCGGCATGGCCTACGGTCCGGCATAGCAACGTCTAAACAACTTAAGCGGAAGTTCAAAATCAAAACAAACATGGCGCCTAAGAGACTGACTCAGCTGTGAGTGACGTCACCAACGCGGGACCATCACGCAAAGCTGCTGCCCTCCCTAGCTTCGGTGATAGAGAAGGGAAGACTCAAGAAAACATAGAACTAAATACAATAAAGATCATTCCTAACTATGAAATACCTTAAATCTCTACCACAGCAACAACAACTAAACAATCAACCAATAAGAAATAGCATTAAATGAACAAAAGAAAATGCGCGCATTATGGTGCATCCACCATGCAAGCAATGTAGTCAATTGTCATGATTGACATTCATTCAGCAAGACCAAACTTAGCGAATTATTTTAATTAGAGGCATAAGTGCACTCTCATTTACTCCCACGGTTACATGATGCGCCGAGGCAAAACTATCGCCTAGTCACACGAACCAACCACGGTCATGCACGCTAAACACTGCATCATTTTGACACGTTAAGTTTTGTTTTGTTTTTTGGCAAAATTCATACATCATATCTTCCACATCAACATTGTTACAAAAGTTGGTGTACAAATTTCCACACTGCAGCATTACATGGAAATGTACTAGTGTGATGGGGTGAGGTAGGAGTCAGGAATTTAGAATTGGATGGTGGTGGTTGGATTTAGTGACTCGGAGACGTGGTCATGTTTACTACACTTTTATTCGAGCGCAAAAAGCAGAAACAGAAAGCAGTACAGGGTCTCCAAAACCCGCGCAGTTCAGGTTAATAAAAAAAAAACTGTTTCCTCCAAGGCACCGGTGCCAGAAGTTAATTCGGTCACAAGTACTGGTACTGTGAGTCTTGCACGTTTGGTAAAAAAAAAAAGTCTGCCACGCGAGCAGCTGTACTTATAGAGGCAAGCTGCCGTCTCCGCGTCGGTACAAAGTCCACGCGTCGGTGCAAAGTTCACGGGGGTCTGGCACCGATATAAATGGCAAATCTGTATTATAGTACTGCCAGCCCTAGGAGCTAGAATATCTTATGAACTACATAGTGTAAAATATAATCTTTAAATATAAATTTAAGAAATTTTACCAGCTGTACTCTGGATTTAATTTGAGATTATGGGCCGTATTAGTGGAAAGTTTATATTTATTTTTAAAGCGGTCTCAGAAGTGCCACAGAAAATCAAAAAGGCTACTAAATCGCAAATATCACTCTGATAGGTATAGTTAACTGAAAGACATATGCATTACAAAAACTATTACCCAAGCCAAATCTAACCATGCTAAATACTAAGCAATGGTGTTGTATTTTGGTTACAATACACGGTCAAAACTGATATACAATACAACACGTACACTGAGCTATCGCGTACACAACACTTAACGCTGCGTTTGGCAGGGCACCGCGAGCGGCGCACGTCATAGCTAGCAGTCGACACGAGTGAAATCCGAGAAGCAATGGTCATAAGTGCTATCGGCCTATGTACACAGAGGAACATCTGGTTCACTCTGTTACATTTTCCCATCGGCCTTAACAATACAGTGACCTTGCTGTTTAAATACCAAAACCATCAATCCAAAAACACAAATACAAGAACACATTGGGCCCAATGATGACGTAACATCAAAACACTTTATCAAACAGTACCATCCACATGGTAAACCACAAATATAGCACTATTGACCAAGGCTCTCTTGTCTACACTATTATACTGTAGACTTGGACTCACACAGTCATTTTCAAACTAAGTTATGCATAGCAGAAAACTGACATAGGATATTATCATTTGGAAAAATACCTATGCAGCAGACAAAGTTTGAAAATAAAATCAACTGCACAGCTGTTGTGTACTAGAAAGACACAGATGTACAGATGCCTTGATTTCCAATATTCATCTAAGACATCAAAATTCAAAGCATTGTACTACTCGAAAACACAGTACCGGTGCCTTGGATTCCAATCCATGACAAATCAAAATCTGATGCACTGTACTGACTAAAAATCCAATAATTTTAAATTAACCTATCACCTTAAGCAATCCTTCACCTAAGACAGTCTCTTTAAATAAAAAACAATAAGCCCAAAACAATTTACTCAATATTAATTTGTCCTATTTTCCTAACACTATTAAAGCATCCGATGCACTTGGAGGAATATTGAAGCTTGAATGTCTTGTGGGCATTTAAAGTTGCAGAGGCATACCTTTAAAGGCCCACTGGTCACACTCAAGCTGTCAAGGTTACTAAAAGTTTTAATGGTTTCTGCCGCAAGCGTGCAGACCGACGCAGAGGTGTAGGCGTTGCAGCGTGCACCTTGTTTGGTCTGACACTCTTGGGCTTAGCACGGCATGCAGTGTCACAAGTACTGGTACTGTGAGTCTTGCACGTTTGGTAAAAAAAAAAAAGTCTGCCACGCGAGCAGCTGTACTTATAGAGGCAAGCTGCCATCTCCGCGTCAGTACAAAGTCCACGCGTCGGTGCAGAGTGCCACAGAAAATCAAAAAGGCTGCTAAATCGCAAATATCACTCTGATAGGTTATAGTTAACCGAAAGACATATGCATTACAAAAACTATTACCTGGGCCAAATCTAACCATGTTAAATACTAAGCAATGGTGTTGTATTTTGGTTACAATACACGGTCAAAACTGATATACAATACAACACGTACACTGAGCTATCGCGTACACAACACTTAACGCTGCGTTTGGCAGGGCACCGCGAGCGGCGCACGTCATAGCTAGCAGTCGACACGAGTGAAATCCGAGAAGCAATGGTCATAAGTGCTATCGGCCTATTTAACAATACAGTGACCTCGCTGTTTAAATACCAAAACCA
The DNA here is from genome assembly GCA_036245525.1 of Semisulcospira habei. Lineage (NCBI taxonomy): Eukaryota > Metazoa > Mollusca > Gastropoda > Semisulcospiridae > Semisulcospira > Semisulcospira habei. The sequence goes on along the minus strand of BTPG01000002.1, from coordinate 188,112,478 downwards.
TCAATCCCAAAACACAAATACAAGAACACATTGGGCCCAATGATGATGTAACATCAAAACACTTTATCAAACAGTACCATCCACATGGTAAACCACAAATATAGCACTATTGACCAAGGCTCTCTTGTCTACACTATTATACTGTAGACTTGGACTCACACAGTCATTTTCAAACTAAGTTATGCATAGCAGAAAACTGACATAGGATATTATCATTTGGAAAAATACCTATGCAGCAGACAAAGTTTGAAAATGAAATCAACTGCACAGCTGTTGTGTACTAGAAAGACACAGATGTACAGATGCCTTGATTTCCAATATTCATCTAAGACATCAAAATTCAAAGCATTGTACTACTCGAAAACACAGTACCGGTGCCTTGGATTCCAATCCATGACAAATCAAAATCTGATGCACTGTACTGACTAAAAATCCAATAATTTGGTTGAGGTGAGCTGTGTTCACGGTAGCAGTTGGAGACTTTGAAGCTCTCCAACATTAATTGCTTTTTTGTCTTTCTGTGCCACTCATTACATGGGAGTTATCTACTAAAAGAGAGGCTGTCTTACGACGAACTCAGTGATATATTTTTTGTATGTCTCTGTGACGGTTTTGCTATTATAACTGCGGATTTCAGTTTTCTGCGGGTGTTCAGCGAGTGTTGACTCCATGCTCTGTGTAGTGAGACACGGTGTACTGTAGTTCAGAACAGTCAAGCATGTAGTGAACCCACCTTCCAAAGCTATGGTCGTGCTGACTCTTTCTGATCGACGGATCGGACGTGTTTCTTCTCTCTAATGATCAGACTTATAAATCTCGCGTCGATTGGATACACTTTATCATGCTGGCTGTGATTGTCTGGATTCCATCGTTCTTGTGTCAGTGCTGTCACCTGTCTGCTGTGTCAACTGCCAAATGTCAGTGACGTGACATATACTGTGTGTCAGACAGGTATTAGTGTACTGCTGGTTTGGACGACAAGGCGGGGTGGACTACAAACTGTCTTTGCTGAAAGCGGTGACTGGCGACTCTCCAACATGCCACTAATCGACAACAATAACACGAAAAATGGTGCGAAACGTAAAGAGACGTAAGAAACAAAGCGATTCCTCACTAGACACTAGCACAAACAAAGACGCAACTTTTGTGGTGGAAAAAAACATCAGTGACGAGATGTCAGAGGAAAGTATACAAGCTATACTTACAAAGATCAACGAATCAAAGACACAGACAGTGAGTGAGTTGAAGGTGGCTCTTAGAAAAGCTGAGGCAGATATGAAACAGGAGCTAGAGATGATAAACTCGAGTTTGATGGACTTAAAGACTGATAACGATCAGTTGCGCAAGTTAGTGGAAAACTACGAAACACGCCAAAAAGAGTTAGAGGAAGAGGTCGCTCGTTTGAAAAGCGTTGTTCAGATTCAAGACGTGCGCATCAATCAGCAGGAGCAATACTCTCGCCGCAATAACATCCGAATTTTTGGTTTGAGAGAAGAGAAGCGGAACGAAAGTTCACGAGATTCAGCTGTGTCAGTCATCAGAGTGTGCAGGGACAAACTAGGGGTGACAGTCACAGACTCGGACATCGACATCGCACACAGACTCGGGGGCAGGACTGAGGGAAGACACCGCCCTGTCATAGTGCGATTTGTGAGGCGGGAGGTCCGAAACCTGATTCTCTCACAAAGACGAAAACTCAAAGGCAAAGGAATCGTCATCACGGACGACCTCACTCCACGCAACCAAAAACTGCTAAGGGAAATGAGGGACATAGTGGGGGAGCGATCAGCTTGGTCCTCAGAAGGAAAAGTGTTTATAAAGATAAACAACAAAGTGACTAAAGTGGACGTCGACACTAACGCTGATGACGTCAATGCTTTAATGAACGGTACGCCAGCACACCGAGTGGACATCAGCGTAGAAGCCTCGCGACTGCCAGTGTCTTCGACTCCCCACGACCCGCGCTTGAGAGGTGCTGGACGAGGTAGAGCCAGGCTGTCGCCGGTTACCTTGTCCTACGCGGCGGCCGCGGCGAGACCGCCGAGACCTGGTGCCAGCGAAGACGACAAATCCCCCAGGACTCGTCACTTCCCGCTCAACCCCAGCGTGTGTGTCAGAGTAGACGAGCCCATCGAGGTGCTGCCCCCCTAAGTCTGTCGAGCGGGCTGTCCCTTTCACTTCCATTGCTGAATGGTTCATGTGCAGCCTGCGAGGGGTTGGACGTCCCTGACGGCTCGATGGTGGTGTTTGGTTGCTATGTCTCTCCCCCGAGAGGCATGCGGCCATGGCGTCATCGTTGGGTTGTCACGGTCGGGCCAGCCTTTGCGATGGACGTGAAGGGGGTATGGGCTGCACCCAGGTAGAGTTAGCAGAAGAGTCAAGCGAGGTACTAACCTCGGTTGTGTGGCCTATTTCCAAGTCTTGTGTGGTCTATTTCTAAGTCTATAATGTGGCCTATCTTTTTCGCACCCGGTGCAAGACGGACCATGTACAGCCTGTGAGAGATGGAATGTCCCTGCCGGCTTGGCGGAGGTGTCTGGTTGGTATGTCTCTCTCCGGGGAGGCATGCCGGCGGTCTGGGCACTATGGTTGAGCTGTCACGGTCGAACCAGCTCTTGGGCGTGGCGCTGGAGGCGAAAGGGCTATAGGCCATATACACGTAGCGTGACCAATGTGAAGATCTACTCCAGGTGTATGTGGCTTCTGTGGCATACCCATATTAAAACAATCAGACCAACGGTTTTTTTTGTGTGTGTGTGTGTGTATATATCACAGCGCAACAGAAAATATTAAGGAATAGGAAACCTGGACCAAACATTGGAAACAGTGCAGTGGTGAGATGCCAGAGGACATTCATAATAACAAGAAGAAAAACACCGTTCCGTAGATTTCAAGTAAGTTACAATAATGAATAACAGAATCAGAATAAACACGGAACAAGCAATTGACAGTGCATGCGCACGATGAATCGCACACAGACAAAATACAAAAATACGCACGTGTATTTTCTGTATTTGTGTTACATGTATTTATACACGTATAGACCTGTCCAGATGTGGCGTGGGGGGCCGGGGTGTCCGTCTCTGTGACGAACGAGATTTTCAAGCCAGTGAGGGTCTTGCTCCTCTTGGGGGACGGACACGGGGGCTTTTGCCAAATCGGGACAAACATGTTGAATGTGAGGAGTCGCATGTGTGTACTACATAACACTGCAATACACCTAGGATTTTTCAGAGGGGTGCTTAAGCGTGGGCGTGGCCCGGGGGCGACGGGCCTGGTTTGGGTCTGGGCCAGAGGTCGTGGTCTACTGTCGTGACCGCAGGCCTCTGCCTAATACCGGGCTCTTCCTTTCGGTCACGCTTACGCATTCTACATGTTTACCTCATGCCTTACCTCTCTCACTTCCAGTGCCGAGCCTATGCCTAGACACTGTATAGTATAACATGTGAGAGGTGGAGCGACTCTGACGGCTCGGTAGTGCTGCCTGGGTGGCTTGGTGCCCCTCGGACAGTACCGCCGGGTCGTTACGCTTGAGCCAGCCCTCACGCTTGGCGCTGGATGGGGAAGGGGTTATAGGCAACACACACCTTGCACAAGATACATTTGCTGTTCATGTCCATGTGTAAATTTAAACTCTAAAACCACCCTTCGGTCAGTATACACATGCCTAACTTGCTGAAGACAAGGATTTCGGCAAGGTTTTCCTAGGGTAACTAGCCACTTTAGATATAACACGCCTTCGATCGTTCAGTAGACACGTCTGTATAGGAACAGACTATGTAATACCTTTATCTGAACTGCATGTATTATGTACATTTTCCGTGCAACCGAAATGGAATGAACAAAATTATGATTATAGCTTTTTCATTTTGAATGAACATGACTATTGGGTAAAGGCAATGTGTTCAAAGTGTTGCCGGTTGTAGGAACGGACTATAACATCAGGGCTACCTGATACTAACTACATACACGTATAAAATTATTTGTATCAGTACTTATGTCTACCCTTTTTAAATCAGCGATCCAGGCCCACGGAGCAGGATGTACTGCGTTTGCACTCTTGCTAATGATCTCCTTCTGATGTTTGAGTTTGGTCAAAATAGACTATTAGTAAACATAGTCCAATGGAGATGAATCAACGAACATAGCCTGTGGATCAATGATGGTTAACTATTGGAAGCATGTGTACACTGATTTCTCTTTTTCTTTTTTCCATAACTTAAAAAAAAAAATGAAGAATGCACTATAGAACTATTTGCATAGTTTAGTGTGGAGCCATGGCTTACAGTGTGTGTGTGTGTGTGTGTGTGTGTGTGTGTGTGTGTGTGTGTGTGTGTGTGTGTGTGTGTGTGTGTGTGTGTGTGTGTGTGTGCGACATATATTTCGCGGATGCCACCCGTAGTAAGAACAGACTATACTCTTATCCACAGCCTGACTTCCTCAAGTACACAGGTTTCGCTATTTGCACGTGCCACTGTGACAATGGCTGGTACAGGCTCTGAGGCGTTGACTCTAATTGTATGTGCATTTACTTTTGTAGGATCAGACTACACTTTGACCTACCTGACTCGGTGTACGCTTTTTCTTCTCGGGTGCGCATGCCGACCCGGCAGCCATGTGAGTGAAATAAGGTCAGTGCTCGATCCACGAGCGCTATTTTTTAAATATTTTATTTATTTATTTATTCTGCCATTGTATAATACGAGTTATGGCTCTTGTCCTCACGCAGTATGTAAATCTTATTTTTGTGTCGTAGATCGGGGGGGGGGGGGGGGGGTGTCTATTTTATTTTATTTATTTATATTTTTTATTATTTTTTATTTTACTTATTATTTTCTTTTAATTATTTATTTATTTATTTATTTATTTTATTTATTCCCCCCCCCCCCCCCCCGCCCTCTTTATCGGTTTCCAAAACAGCGGTGTAATAATTCTGGAAAGCTCTGTTACCTCTGCTTTCTCTTCATATACTTAGACATCTGTCACCTATACTACCCCCAACCCCCCTCCCCCCAACCGCCCCCCCCCCCCAACCCCCCTCCTCCCAACTCTTCCCCCGCTCCCACCCTTCTCCACCCGTATTCAGGTTTAAACAGGCTGCATTTTGTATTGTAACGTAATTTATTTAGGATATTAGGTCAGCACGACCTAGCCGATTTTTGATTAGTTCTTGTCTCGTGAAGTATGTGTTGCTGTATATTCTGTTATATATTTGTACTATGTTTGAAAGTCATGTTCCTCTTTTCTCTATGTCTCTTTTTTTCTCTTTTTTCTTGTCTATCCTTCCTTCTCTCTGTATGCTTGATGAGCACGATGGGTTTGGATACAAGACGGACTTGTAACCTTATAGACATGAAAAAAATACTGTACCCAGTGAGCCTTTTAGGCATGCATTTATTTGTCTGGTCCGGGTGCAAACTCACATGTATTTTTGTTCATATGTTGCCTTTTAGTATTGTAATCTTTGGCGTGTATCCGCCTGCAGGTTTTTTGTGTTATGCGTGGCCACCTTTTCAATTACGAGATGCTATGATAACTGTGAGATTGACTATTATTATGAGTCATATTTGCCTTGTAAATGACTTGAATGGCTAAGTCAAGCTCGCTGAAAATATGTTCATTCAATTGTAACGGGCTATCTGATTTTAGGAAACGGCGTGATATTTTTGATCACCTTCGAAAGAAAAACGCAAGTATTTACTTCTTACAAGAAACACACCTGAAAGTTCACCTAGAAAACACCATAAGAAGTCAGTGGGGTTATGAATGTTGGCTCAGCGGTAACGAGTCAAACAGTAAGGGCGTAGGTATTTTGTTTAGCAATAATTTTGAATATAAGGTTCACAATATAATTCGGGATGATGGTGGTTGTTTTATTATTATGGATATCGACATAGCCGGAAAACGTTGTACTCTTGCTAACGTATATGGCCCTAGCGGTTGCGACTCGCCGTCTTTTTTCCAAAAGCTGTGTGATCATGTAACGAACATGGATAATGAAAACATTATTATGGGTGGTGACTGGAATGTCATCCTCAACCCATCCATGGATTCCTTTTGTTATAGGGGTATACATCGCCCGAGGGCGAGAAAACAAATTGTGGAATTGATGTCAGTTCTTGAACTGGTGGACATATGGAGAGAATTAAACCCTGATAAGAGGGAATATACATGGAGAAGGTTTAATTCCACACAGAGGGGTAGACTAGATTATTTTTTGGTGTCAGACGTTTTTTTGCCAAAACTCAAAAAAGTGGATATAGGTATAAGCTACAGATCTGACCATTCTTCGATCTCTATGGAGCTGATGACCGATGAAGTAAGAAGAAAAGCACGCTCCTATTGGAAATTCAATAACTGTCTTTTAAAAGACAAAGTCTACGCTGATTCCGTAAAAAAGGTTTTGGTGGACCTTAAAAAGCAATATGGGGCACTTGTCTATAATTTCGACAATGTACATACAATTAACAACGAGGATTTTCAATTAACCGTCGATGACAGTTTGTTCTTTGAAATGATACTTATGGAGATCAGGGGGAAAAGTATCTCGTATGCCTCATTCAAGAAAAAAGAAGAAGACAAACAAGAAAAGAGACTAGAAAGTGAAATTTACAAGTTAGAAAAGAATCTAAGTGATGTTAATTCCCAAGGTCTCCAGACATTAAAAGAAGAACTGCAAACTATTAGAAATAAGAAAATTGACGGCATGATAGTTCGTTCGAGAGCCAGATGGATATGTGAGGGTGAGAGAGCAACGAGATACTTTTGTAATCTTGAGAAACGACACTACACACATAATGCAATGAACTGTATTGAGAACGATAACGGTGAATTAATTTTTGATCCTGAGCAAATAATTGAAGATACAAAGTGTTTTTATGAAACATTGTATAAACCTAATAAGGTGCTAGATGTTGACTTGCCATCTATTGTTACTGCTCCACGTTTATCACAAGACGAGAGCGATGGCATTGAAGGTCCTATATTAGCCAGAGAAGCCCTGTACGTTCTAAGAAACACGAAGCATAATAAAAGTCCAGGCTCAGATGGCTTTACTAACGAATTTTATAAATTTTTCTGGAATGATATCGGTGTGTTTTTGGTTAGATCTATTAACCATGCTTTTGAAGTAGGGCACATGTCAATAACCCAAAGGCAGGGTATAATAACATGTATACCCAAGGAAGGTAAGGATAAAAAATACATTAAAAACTGGAGACCAATAACATTACTAAATACGTCATATAAGATTGCTTCCGCCTGCATAGCGGAACGATTGAAGTCTGTCCTTCCTGGCCTCATACATGATGATCAAAAAGGCTTCCTAAAAGGACGTTATATTGGAGAGAATATCAGACTATTATACGATGTGCTAGTAGCAACAGAGAAACATCGTATCCCGGGCCTTCTTCTTCTGATAGACTTTGAGAAGGCCTTCGACAGTGTGTCGTGGTCATTTATTGCTAAAGCACTAGATTTATTCAATTTCGGTCCCAGTATCAAACACTGGATTAAAACATTTTACACAGATATCAGTGCTTGTGTCTCCTTAAATGGACGATACTCTAAATGGTTCAATGTAGGCAGAGGAGTCAGGCAAGGGGACCCCGCATCGCCATACTTGTACCTAATTGTGGCAGAAGTTCTGTCCATTATGATTAGAAAAAATGAGAATATTAAAGGTATCAATATTGGAAATATCAATATTCTGTTGTCCCAGTTTGCAGACGACACCACTTTGTATTTGGATGACGATGAAAAGTCCTTTTGTGAATGCATAGAAACCCTTGAAAGGTTTGCTGTTATTTCAGGGCTGAAAATAAACTATGACAAAACGCATGTTATATGGGTTGGGTCAAGGAAAAATTCAAATAAACGGTTTATGCGAAATTTGAATTTATCGTGGAACCCAAGTATATTTACAGTCTTGGGAGTAAAATTCTCTACTAATACTGAAGATATTGTGAAAATAAACTACGAAAATAAATTAATAGAAATTAGGAAGATTATTTCAGTCTGGTCCAGAAGGGACCTGACACCTTATGGAAAAGTAACTGTTATAAAAACCCTTGCATTGTCCAAAATTGTACACTTATTTCTTAATATTCCGGATCCAGCAGACACTTTTCTGATGGAAGTAAATAAATTATTTTTCTCGTTCCTGTGGAACAATAAAAGGGGAAAGGTTAACAAATCTCAAGCTTGTTCCTCTTTTGAGCAAGGTGGTTTGAAAATGGTGGATATTTACTCATTCCTCTCATCTATGAAGGTGAGCTGGCTGAGAAGACTGTACTGTAATGACTCTCTTGTGAAAACGATTTTGTTCTCGTCATATCCTAGGTTTGTAAACATTTTTCAGCTCGGAGGGGAGTTTGCTAATATACTGATGTTAAAGTGTGCAGACAACAAGTTTTGGTTTGATGTTCTCAGACATTATAAAAAAGTGTACAATAAGTGTACGATAGAGTGTTTTAGTGATTTTGCAAATGAATGTATTCATTATAATGTACATATTGTGCTTGATAGAAAAATTGTACATGTCCCCGAATGGGTATGCAATGGGATCTTTCAGGTTAGAGATCTTATGGATAATTACAGAAACTTTTTAAGTTTTAAAGACTTCAAGGTAAAATATCCTGATATAAGCACACACTTTCTGACGTATGCTGGAATTATTAGAGCAATTAGAGAATACAAAAAATGTGTCAACATAGACGCAGATAGTTCAATAGTCATCTCGGACACTTGTGCTTGGAAAGTTATCCGCCAAGGGTGCAAGATTACTTATCAACGGCTGACCAAACTAAGATCAAATCCCATCTGCGTAAAAAAATGGAGCAAGCACTTTAAAACTCATTTAGAGTGGGAAAAAATATTCTGTACGGCTATAAAAACTACTTCTGATCCTCAGCTACGCTGGTTTCAGTACAGACTTATCCACCGAATGCTTCCAACGAAAAGATATCTTTTTTTGAGAAAATTGTCAGATTCATCTGTCTGTACCTTTTGTGGAAGTGAGGAAGAAACCTTAACACACCTTTTCTGGAACTGTGGGATTGTCCAGTCCTTCTGGACAGATCTAATCGACTGGTTAAAAGATACATATAATCACTTTCCCACTCTCTCCCTGTCTGAGATATTTGTACTTTTTGGTAGACAGCAAAATATTGTCACAGATAAGGTGTTTGACCTTATTCTCTTATTGGCAAAATTTCACATATACAAATCAAGACTGCAAAATATTTTTCCAAATATTGTGCATTTTAAGCAGATGCTGAAATACCGCTATTCTGTAGAAAAACATACATACGTAATGAAAGGTAAATTAGAGATATTTAATCGTCATTGGTCTCTGTATTCCGAAATTACCTTGTAATTGTATTACTTTATCACTGCTTTTCTTCTCTCTCTCTCTCTCTCTCTCTCTCTCTCTCTCTCTCTCTCTCTCTCTCTCTCTCTCTCTCTCTCTCTCTCTCTCTCTCTCTCATCTCTTATACTCAGTATATTGTAGACTGTAGATTATAAGTAAACATTATGTCTTTTTTTTTTCTGTGTTAAGGTTGAAAGTTATGTGTAGTATATTGTATTGGATCTGTAACTCTGCAAGTTGTAACTTTGGTTGTGTTACGTGTATGTGTGTGTGTGTGTGTTATGCAAATAATAAAATAAAAAATTAAAAAAAAAAAAAAAAAAAAAAAAAAAAAATCCAATAATTTTAAATTAACCTATCACCTTAAGCAATCCTTCACCTAAGACAGTCTCTTTAAATAAAAAACAATAAGCCCAAAACAATTTACTCAATATTAATTTGTCCTATTTTCCTAACACTATTATCCGATGCACTTGGAGGAATATTGAAGCTTGAATGTCTTGTGGGCATTTAAAGTTGCAGAGGCATACCTTTAAAGGCCCACTGGTCACACTCAAGCTGTCAAGGTTACTAAAAGTTTTAATGGTTTCTGCCGCAAGCGTGCAGACTGACGCAGAGGTGTAGGCGTTGCAGCGTGCACCTTGTTTGGTCTGACACTCTTGGGCTTAGCACGGCATGCAGTGTCACAAGTACTGGTACTGTGAGTCTTGCACGTTTGGTAAAAAAAAAAAGTCTGCCACGCGAGCAGCTGTACTTATAGAGACAAGCTGCCGTCTCCGCGTCAGTACAAAGTCCACGCGTCGGTGCAGAGTGCCACAGAAAATCAAAAAGGCTGCTAAATCGCAAATATCACTCTGATAGGTTATAGTTAACCGAAAGACATATGCATTACAAAAACTATTACCTGGGCCAAATCTAACCATGTTAAATACTAAGCAATGGTGTTGTATTTTGGTTACAATACACGGTCAAAACTGATATACAATACAACACGTACACTGAGCTATCGCGTACACAACACTTAACGCTGCGTTTGGCAGGGCACCGCGAGCGGCGCACGTCATAGCTAGCAGTCGACACGAGTGAAATCCGAGAAGCAATGGTCATAAGTGCTATCGGCCTATGTACACAGAGGAACATCTGGTTCACTCTGTTACATTTTCCCATCGGCCTTAACAATACAGTGACCTCGCTGTTTAAATACCAAAACCATCGCGTACACAACACTTAACGCTGCGTTTGGCAGGGCACCGCGAGCGGCGCACGTCATAGCTAGCAGTCGACACGAGTGAAATCCGAGAAGCAATGGTCATAAGTGCTATCGGCCTATGTACACAGAGGAACATCGGGTTCACTCTGTTACACATGCACCAACACATGAGCAGAATTTGGAAAACTATGATAAATGTATAACAAATTTTAATTTGTGTCACCGTAAAGTGCGGATTCTTAGTAACTGTTTCAAAAACCAAAATTAACCTGGTATACGCAATCTGACTTCCATTCCAAATTTTGTATACTGACTAAAGTTTCAGGTTAGTGCTGAAAAAGTAAGACAAGAGCAGAGGCTTTTCAGTGCAAGATACCAACATGCCAAAAAACAAAAGACAACTTCATTTACTCTTTAGCACCCAGCTGCTTAACAAATATTCATAAAATATAGTAGTTATAATGATTTAACACCAAGCAGGTGACAGAAGCTACACCATGGCAGTATTATGTCCATTATCACAGTTGTTGCTTGTTTACACGCAGGACTTGTGAAACCAGAAACATAAACAGTTCATCAGCCAGTGGCATGACCCTTGATCTGTTCATCACTGCTACATCCTCTGTAACATATTTATAATATGGCTGCCTCATACTTGCTGCACTTGTCTCAATGTAGTCAAAGAGTACTTTAAAAGTTGTGTATCAAATAGGTAGTCATCACTGGAAAATCGACTGATCCCCAAACCGCTCCAACTGTAGTCGCGTCACCTGGGCCTGGGCTGCAAGAAGCTGCTGCTGTAGCTCCGTGATGCAGTCATTTAGGAGGCTCAAATCTTTCTCCGCAGGAAGCACGCAAAGATCAGCTGGTAGTGGTTGAACATTCATCCTGTGGTGCAGATGCAGCTGCTACTGGGCGAGTGCTGTGGTCTTCAAGTACATCACTGCTGCTGGATCCACTGTTATCCTCGAAATCTGGTCTTGCCTTCAGCTTCCTGGAAAAAAGGGTGCATAATAATAAATCACGGCTGTTTCAGTCTGGCCACTTATTTTTTTCCAGGCAAGCCGAGAAACTGGGTCACAAGTCGTGCGCACGGGCTGCAAGTGGCCACTTCTAGCGCTGGGCCAAACAGCCGTGAAATATATAGTGCAAAATACCTGCAGTGCAGGCTTTTAAGCCCTGTACAGTCTGAGACAAAATGACCAAACTGGACAAAACTCATCAGACAGCAGCAAAAAAATCTACACATGACAAAATACAGATTCAAAATTGACAGCACCTGAACACATCCAATCCTCGAAAAACCAGCCATCGTGACCATATGAACGGGCAGGGGGATCTTCATACTGTTACAGTGAGACAGTTAAGAGACTGGAATGTGGCGAAACAGAGTGGTATGACTGGAAAAGATGTGTTTTTGAGCTGATGTAGCACCATTAGTGCTGCATACCCACAACCCCCTTCTCTCCATGCCAGTAAAGCAACTTTGCCTGGACTGCAGCTTATGATAGTAAAATAGTATTGGAAGACATTTTAACTGTAAACCACACAGTTTCCTGACATCAACATATTCCTGTATTTATGTGAAGACTGCGCTACTGAATCATGAAATGTGAACTGTCAGTCTGAAACATGTACTTACTTATTGGCACGTTTTAGCGGCGACAGAACTGGATGCTTCACTGGTGGTTTTCGGGTTTGAGTCTGTTTCCAGGTAAACACGCTTGGAACGGCATCAGGTTTTAACTGTCTTTTAAGCAGTGTCCACACATAATCAGTTGGAACTGGAAGAAAATGGAGACAACACACAACTGTGTGCTGTGTGATCTGGGGAAGAAAAATTTCATTAGTTATAAATACTACCACTCAAAGTTCAACGCTGGACACTAGCCTCTGAATTCTCTTGTACAAAACGAAAGACTCGTTCCAGCGTGTTTTGAACCCATTGTACGTACTCTATGGGACATTCAGACGCATCTCTACTAGGGAACACACCAAGTTCGACTGTCAATGGGAGATTGACTTCTCTACCAAAAACAATTAAATTGGGCGTACACCCGGTTGAATGGTGGACAGAAGCTCTATATGCCATCATGATCAGGTCGAGGTGATCGCTCCAATCATCACGGTTCTCGTTTACATATGCTGAGAGCATCTGTTGGATGGTATATATATAGAGCTTCTGTCCACCATTCAGTTCAGTTTTAGTTCAGTTCTAATTCACCTAAATAGGGCTTAGGCTGTGTTAGGACGACGCGTAGGTTTTATTGGTAAGTGCGTATAGGTGTTAGGCCTAGGAGCTAGGTTCGCTAGGAATCGTATTCATCGTTGTAGGTGTCAGGCATAGGAGATAGGTTTGCTAGGTATCGTGTCGGAAGGTATAGGTGTTAGGCCTAAGGTGTTTAAGGTTATTAGCACTTGCACTGGTTTGACTAATTTTGATTATGTTGTTTGTTTTATTATGAATGCTTTTCTGGTACAAATAAATCTTGGAACTTTACTTCTATTTTATGATGCTCAGCGGCTAGAGTGAGAGCGAGACTGAGACTGTGCGTGTGTACGTGCGAGAAGTTTGTGTGTGTGTACGTCCGTGCATGTATGACGGTGTGACTGATTGTGCGAGCGCACGTTACTAGCAGCTCAGTAGGAACGATAACAACAAGTCCAGTCAAAATAGGGTTTTTCTGGATACTGTGGTCGGTCCATTGCGCAAGCAACTTTGGCTTTTTGAACACAACGCGAGGCAAGAGTAAACACTGACAGATTTTGTGCGCATGCGGGACCAGAGTAGACTTATAGTCTATTCTCCACAGCAATCTCCAGTCCTTCCCTAGACCACAAAAGAAATTCAGACTTAAACTCTGTAGGCACTTGAGTACTGTATCAGATGGGCAGTTTTTGTCTATCTGATAAACTATTTAAGTCGTCTACACCCAGTCACTGAGTCCGGTTACACCTATTCAAACCACATGGAACGATTGAGTAGTTTGTGCAGGAGTTGCCGTGCAGAGCGAGCAAAAGGCAAAGGAAAGACGGACTATAACACTTTAAACTGTGTGTTGATTATGTAGACGATCTTTCTGCTTTTCATGGCATTGACAGAGCTGAGCGCAATCTGTTACGGCTGTGCAACTATAGTCGCACTATTCTTGTCACTGTTTTACGCGAACACGCTCTCTGTGTAGACGCTCAGCACTGACAGTGTGCCACGCGGGATACATTTTAATGGTACCAGTCATTTACGGCGTGTTGTTTAAGCTGTACTGAACGTATCTTGTATTTAAGACATACACTTAAAAGCTAAGAAAATAAGCTTTCTGTAGACACTAGACATGCTTAGGAAAATGAAGATGAGCAATGCATGCAACGGACTAGAAGACAGGCAACCGGCGCCCAGTTTACCGTGAAGACAACGTAAATCGGTTGCAAATGACACGTCTTTCAACTGTTCTAACTCATGCAAAGTACTTTTGCAAAAATTATGGTTCAGGCCAGCGATCATCGTATACAGCCACTACGCTATGCACTACTCAAAATGTCAGCTAGATTTACCTTGCGATCTCAGTGGGTCCTGAAATGGGATGATGCGTCATTGGTAAAATCCAGTGTTATACCTGTAGCCATTGTATACATAGCCTCGCTTTCGATGCGTGACATTCAGTCCAATATTAAACAGAGCTGGGCACGGAGTTTAGTATTTGGCATCATTTATAACACTTTAAACTGTGTGTTGATTATGTAGACGATCTTTCTGCTTTTCATGGCATTGACAGAGCTGAGCGCAATCTGTTACGGCTGTGCAACTATAGTCACGCTATTCTTGTCACTGTTTTACGCGAGCACGCTCTCTGTGTAGTGTACACGCTCAGGACTGACAGTGTGCCACGCGGGATACATTTTAATGGTACCGGTCATTTACGGCGTGTTGTTTAAGCTGTACTGAACGTATCTTGTATTTAAGACATACACTTAAAAGCTAAGAAAATAAGCTTTCTGTAGACACTAGACATGCTTAGGAAAATGAAGATGAGCAATGCATGCAACAGACTAGAAGACAGGCAACCGGCGCCCAGTTTACCGTGAAGACAACGTAAATCGGTTGCAAATGAAACGTCTTTCAACTGTTCTAACTCATGCAAAGTACTTTTGCGAAAATTATGGTTCAGGCCAGCGATCATCGTATACAGCCACTACGCTATGCACTACTCAAAATGTCAGATAGATTTACCTTGCGATCTCAGTGGGTCCTGAAATGGGATGATGCGTCATTGGTAAAATCCAGTGTTATACCTGTAGCCATTGTATACATAGCCTCGCTTAAACAGAGCTGGGCACGGAGTTTAGTATTTGGCATCATTTATATTTGTTTCTCTTCTTCTTTTAATTTTGTACTGTGGTAATTGTGTAAAAAGTGATAAATTAGAATCAAGAGCTGCACTGAGCATGGATGAGACTTAGTCGCACTTTTAGACGAAAGCTCCTCTGCTACACCGAAGCCATACAGTATAGGTCAGTGGTTGTAGACCAGGGGAAGTAACCTGTCGAAAAATTTTTGGTATCTGGGAACATTGTTTTTTTCCCTTTATTTTCATCGCCTGAATCAGATTGAGTGAAAAAAACCTTGGGTTGGATAAGGGAACTTTTCAATGTCCCCATATCCAGAGCATGTTCCCAGATTCACGCTCATAGGCATGCGATTGTCCCCAGATACCATACATTATAAGAATATATATATATATATATATATATATATATATATATATATATATATATATATATATATATATATATATATATATATATATATATATATATATATATATATATATATATATATATAGATATATATATATATATATATATATATATATATATATATATATACACACACACACACACACACATACCATGAATTTCAAGAGTATATATATATATATATATATATATATATATATATATATATATATATATATATATATATATATATATATATATATATATATATATATATATATATATATATATATATATATATATATATATATATATATACACACACACACACACACGTACATACAGACACATACATACACACACACGTACATGCACAGACATACATGTATGCACTCACACTCACACACTCATACATATTGGATACCAAGATCACATGAGAAAAAAATACTTTTGTAAACAAAATCATTTAACTCTTTGTTCCGCCGGTTTAGTGTGTGTGAGTGTGTGCTCAGATGTCCACGGCAGAGCGTAGAGCGTGCCACAGATTAAAGCTGATATCATATGATAACTCAGGTGTTAACCCCCTGTGGGTTATTAAAAAAAATACCTTTTTAACAAAAATTCCCTCTGTTTAATCCGATTCACAATGGCCTTTTCAAGAGATTACACTTGCCTCTTGAAGAGGCATTGTGAATCGGATTGGCGATCCGTCGCCCAGACGGGACAAGGTAAGGACAGACACACACACACCCACCCAGCCCCTTTAACCCCCTTAACCCCTTACCCTTTCCCTTCCCCTTACCCCCTTATTCACCCCATACCCCTTTTTTACCCGTGCGCGCACAATTTATTTTATTTATTTGCCGGGCCCGGTAGTTTGTTTACTGTTGGTCCTACAGCTAATTATTTATTTGTCCGGACTTATATTTGGTCTGGTTATTAGGGATTCGTCACTCCCCAGATGGGGGCCTCACAGACGGGTTATTTTACGAAACAAAAGAATGAGACCCCCAGAGGAGGTTCGAACCCATATCACACACGTAAGAATAAATTGCACCAAGATTTTCTCTTCCGTGTGTAACATGCGGCCGAAACCACCACAGCCACCGGCAGTGGCCGAGAGAGCCAGTTATTTTTGGGCTTATAATTATAATCAATGTCAAACAGGAAATGGTGAAATCCCGACTGGAACTAGATGATCGATTTTTTACAGGTATGTAGCGTGTTTACCAGGCTAATAATACAGCCGATTGAGCCGGGCCAGGGCTAAAAACATTGTTATTAGACAAATTAGTGTTAGAGGTACATAAAATGGTGACTGTTCAAACAATAATTTAAAGGGTAAATTCCGAAAACATAGATAATGAGGGGGTCAAAAAGTTATAATTAAGAAGGTTAACTCAGTCATTGTGTTAATGCTGGTTCAGTCCACTCATTATTTCTATCTCTCCCTTGGAGCTAATCTAATTGAGTGCATTTTGGGGCTTTGGACGACGCCTTTGTTAAAAGTAAAGAACAATTGTACCACAAAATTGCCTAGGTATTGCCTTTTCAAAATTAGTATGTCTCAGACTCAGACTCAGACAGTTTATTGTTCAGACAAAAATGTCCATACAATGGAGTGAGACATTACATAATTTATAATTCAGGTGTATATGAAAGCCATATGGCGATGTTTATAGTAACACACACACACACACACACACACACACACACACACACACACACACACACACACACACACACACACACACACACATACATACATACACACACACATACACATTTCCGGTATCCAAATCCAGGCCACAGCCGTGTACTACACAGACCAGGTCTGAGTAAGAACCACAGTTTGCACGTGGAATCATACAAGCATGCTGCTACGGAGTTTAAATGCATGGAATACAAATCTTACTAAATCGGCAATAGACTGTTAGTAGTGTCTAGGATACACAATTCTTTCTTTTGGAGTTCCATAAGGTCAAACTTACATAGGTATTTGACACGCAGTTCATCATAGAATGGACAATTAAACATAAAGTGAATTTCGTTACAGCATGGGGAGTACTTTATCTTTGTTTGTTACTTTGCAATTCGGTTATGCCAAGTCTACATTTGATGTATAGATTTTTGACATAAGCTGGCTTAACCAGTTCAAAATAATTTTCTTGGACAAGAAACTACGATACACAGTAAAACGTTCACTTTCAGAAAGCTTTGATGACCAGATTTGTTTGGAACAATCAACCATCCTTTGTTTAAACTTGTTTATAAAAGCATTCCTGTTTCCAACACCTTGTGAAATCCATACATGACCAAACCTATTTTGAAAAAGCTAATTCTTTATCGTTGACACCCATGTTTCTTTCCCTTTATCGTCTAAATCCTTAAGCATATGATAAGCCATACTTGCAAATCTAGTGACAGGTAAAGCACAGAATCGAAGCCAGTGGCAAACACATCTAACTGATGTTAATACTGACAGGGGATATCGACTAAGTTCACCATAAACCATCAGGTTCGGTGTGTGGAAGTTGACATTAAGAAAACGTTTATATGCAAATGTATGGACTCCTTCGATTTCGGCACACTCGTTTATACCCCAAATTTCCGAGGTATACAACAAAATTGGGACAACCTGTGCATCAAACAGCTTGGAAAAAACATCATGACTAGCGCAGTTTATTTTATTCAACATACAGAAAATATCGATTACACATTTTTTTTTTTGTTTGTCTTAGTGACTAAGTCATCGACGGATGTGTTTAGACTCAAACGTGTGGTAAAGTTTAACCCAAGGTACTTATACATATTGACAACTTCTACCCTCATTCCCCCGTAAATCCATTTTTCATATTTTGACAAATACCCACCATTTTGAAACACAATTATTTTTGTCTTGTCTAGGTTAACAGACAAACCAAGTTTAGATTCTTCTTTGTATAAATTGTTCAGCTGAGTCTGTAGGCCATTGGGGGTTGATGAAAACAAAGCAATGCCATCTGCAAACATCAACAAAAAAAGTTTTGCTGCGTCGGTTTTTATTTGGAAGCCATGTTTACCATTTTCAATAATGTACACAGCAAGCTCGTTAATCAAAAAGGAGAACAATGTTGGCGATGCTAAACATCCTTGTTTTAAACCTTGGAAACACTCAAAAAACGCTGTACAATTCAGGGTGTCTGTAACACGAAATTTCACTGAGTCGTACATTGCCTTCACAGCTGCAAGCATTTTGCCGCGCACTCCAGCTTTCAGTAAAATATTCCAAAGCACACCTCTTTTAACAGTATCGAAGGCTTTGCGGAAGTCAACAAAAACCACATAAACTTTCTTATTTTGTAAAGTTGCTTTTTAACAATAGCATAAAGTGTAAATATATCTTTCACAGTAGAATGGGATTTCCTAAACCTGGCTTGTGTTTCAGACAGAATATTATGTTCCTCAGCCCAGTCTGTTAACCTTCTGTTCAAAATACAGGTATACAGTTTACTAACACAGCTAATCAGAGCAATACCACGATAATTATCTGGATTATTTACATCTCCTTTCTTGTGGTGGGAAAATAATAACTTTAGACCATTCACTGGGAAGAACCCTTTGTTGAATAAAGCATTGAAATACTTAGTGAGAAAGGAGATGATAGCTGGGTTGGGGACTTTAAGAACTTTATTTATAACTCCATCAGGTCCGGGGGCCTTTCTTGCTTTGGCGTGTTTTAAAGCAGCAATAACTTATGCATCTTCTATGTTAATATCTAGGTCATGAATTAAGGTTTCATCAGACTCAGAGTCTTCTGATAAAAATACATCATCATTATTCTCTTGCTGTGCTATGTTTTCATTTAAAATGCTAGAGAAGTGATCAAACCACTGCTTCTTTGTTATTTTGTTTCTTAAACGACGTTTTGTTTTCCATTTCTTTGTTTCCTTCCAAAATGTCTGAGAGTTATGTCTATACTCAAGAATTTTGTCAGCAATTTCCCTCTTAAAATTAACTTCTTTAGCTCTAAGTAATCTCTTGTATTGTTTTCTCTCATTAACAAACGTTGCTTTATTTTCCATGGTTTTGTTTTTTGTGTATGTATGTAAGGCTTTACGCGTTCTCATTTTTGCATTTCTGCATTCCTGGTCAAACCAAGGGTGACTAGCGGTGTTTGTTTTGTGTGTGTTGCCCTTGGAGGAGTGAAACTGTTTTGTCATGCAACTAGCAGCGTCTTTGATAGCACCTGTGAAAATTGTTAATGCACTATTAATATCATGATCGATGTTAGCAGTAGCAGCTACTAGAGCATCCTGGAATGCAGGAGTAGCTAAACTGCCGCTGAGCGTTTGGGCCTTAGCAGGTTCCCAGATAATCTTGTCAAATGAAAAACACTGAGTATCGTCATCAGAAACATCGTTGTGGGGTGATACACGTACACAAGACACAGTAAGGACCAGCGGCATGTGCACAGACTCTATCCTCTCGCCAACTTCAAGTGTGTCACACAAACAAATAAAGTCAGGAGATGCAACAAAATAATCATTAATACTACAACCAGTGGGAGAGATAAATGTCAGATGCTTTGACAGATCAGGGCTACAGAACCCATTCAAAATCATCAGTTCAAAACATGCACACAAATCCAATAATTTTCTTCCAAATATATTTACAGTCATATCTTCAGTAAACCGTGAAGGCTCAAATAAAGCGGTATGAGTTAGTAGCGTTTCATCAGGATCAAGCTAAAACAAATATGGGTTAGGCTGCAAATCCCCAGTTCTACCATTATAATCACCACACATTAGGAAATGAATGTCTCCAAATTGCTCGAGGGCACTAGCAAGACACTGCTCTAGTTCTTCCAACAAGCAGTCGTACGGTAATTGTCTATAAAATGGTAAGTCCTTGGGCGGAACATAGCGACCAAAAGCACATCGCATTCAGTACCAAACAATGATCTGTCAAGTTTGAGAAAGACACTTTGAGCGCATGTCATATTCACTTTGAAAACAAACTTGGCATACACATTTTTTACTAACACAACAACACCTCCCGAGCTTCTTCCTTGACGTGACAGTTTGACTGCAGGTAAGGAAAAACACGTCAAATCAGACCAGCAGTCAGGCTCCCGCATTGTCTAAAAATGTTTCAAACAAACACACAATGTCATAATTACATACATATTGTAGAAAGGCTGGGTCAGATAGCTTGCTCCACAGTCCATCAACATTCCATGACAGAAAGGTAAGTGCATGCAACACACTGTCTAATGGCTGCTCTGCAACACACGCGCGCATCGGCGACACATCCCGTGCAATTGAGGTGGGAGACGCGGCGTGGCCGACATATCAGGGGTCACCGGATTCGTCCCCGACCTCAGCTGTAGGGGAACTGTGTGGCCGGCGCCGTTTCGTTGGTTTAGGTGAAAGCTGTATCGGGGAAACCGAGTGTGACGCACGTGCCGGTGTCGCGTTGACCTGCTGACCAATAGCTGCGGCGGCGCCGAGTCCTTGGAAACGGTTGTCCGATCTTCTGTTGATGCTGTTGTCTGTCGCATGGCGGCGACCGAAGTTGTCGGTGTCGTAGTTCCGTTAGAGATAATAATAAGGAGAATCCTGAAGCTTCTTCATTGTCTTAAGTTGACCCTATTAATTTACTAATTAAGGTCATTAACGTCCACACGGTCGTTTCTCTCAAATCAAACCAAATCCTGATAGTTACTTACTTACTTACTTACGCCTGTCACCCCTACCCGGGTATAGGCTGTCGACGAGAGACCTCCAGCAACTCCTGTCCTGTGCTTCTCCTTCGATTCTACTCCAGGTGGTTCCCAGTCTCTTGATGTCTGCTTGGAGGTCTCGACGCCAGGAGTTTCTCGGCCTACCTCTTTTCCTCTTTCCCTGGGGGTTCCATGACAATGCCTGCCTAGTGATACTGGAAGCTGGCTTTCTCAGACTGTGACCGATCCATCCCCATCTTCTTCGCCCAATTTCATTCTCTGCTGTTATCTGCTCTGTTCTCTCCCAGAGTCTGATGTTGCTGATCTTCTCTGGCCAGTGGATTTTCAAAATTCTTCTAAGGCAACTGTTCATGAAGGTCTGTACTCTGTTGACTGTGGTTTTTGTCAATCTCCAAGTCTCTGCTCCATATAGGAGAACTGCTTTTACATTGGAGTTGAAAATCCGGACTTTGGTGTGTTGTGACAGCTCTCTGGAACTCCACACTTTTTTTAAGTGGAGAAAGGCTGCTCTGGCTTTACCGATTCGTGCTCTGACATCTGCATCAGTGTCGCCTTTTTTGTCTATGATGCTCCCGAGATAGGTGAAGGACTCCACCTCCTCCAACGGGGTGCCAGCAAGCAAGACTGGTTCCTCCCTGGTTGCGTTCAGCCTCATTGTCTTTGTTTTCTGTTTGTGAATGGCGAGGCCCACTTGGGACGAGATGTCAGCAAGCCTCGTGGTCTTGTCCTGCATTTGTTGATGAGTGTGGGACAGTAATGCCAAGTCGTCTGCAAAATCGAGGTCGTCAAGCTGTGTCCACAGTGTCCACTGTATTCCACTTCGTCTGTGCTCTGTGGTCATCTTCATGACCCAGTCTATGGCCAGTAGGAAGAGGAACGGAGACAGCAGACACCCCTGCCTGACACCAGTTTTGACCAGGAGCTCCCTGGTGAAATGCCCTTCGTGGATCACGCGACATGTCATGCCATCGTAGCTGCTCTTGATCAGGCGGACGAGATTTGTGGGTACACCGTAGTGTTGTAGGAGTTTCCACAGAGTCTCTCGGTCCACACTGTCAAATGCTTTCTCATAATCCACAAAGTTGACGTACAGCGGGGAGCTCCACTCCAGAGACTGTTCCACGATGATGCGGAGAGTGGCGATCTGGTCTGTACATGATCGGTTCTTCCTGAATCCTGCTTGCTGGTCTCTCAGCTGGGGGTCAACGGAGCTCTTCATTCTCTCCAGGATGATCCTGTTGAAGACCTTTCCTGGTACTGACAGCAAGGTGATTCCTCTGTAGTTGGAACACTTGCTGAGGTCGCCTTTCTTGGGAAGCTTGATTAGGTACCCCTCCTTCCAGTCAGCTGGCATCACCTCCTCTTCCCAGATCTTTCCAAACAGTGGGTACAGCATCTCCACTGTTGTCTCTAGGTCTGCTTTCAGAGACTCCGCTGGGATGCCATCTGGGCCTGCTGCTTTGCCATTCTTCAAAAATGCCACTGCTCTTTTGGTCTCTTCCCGGCTGGGTCTGTCACAGCTGATGGGTAGGTCGGTCTCTGCCGGCTGGATGTCTGGGGGGTCGGGTGGGCTAGGTCTGTTCAGTAACTCTTCAAAATACTCAGCCCATCTGTCGAGTTGGTCTGCTCTGTCTGCAATAGGCTTGCCTTCTTTGTCTTTTACTGGTCTTTCTGTATGGCCATACTTGCCTGACAATCTTCTGGTAATGTCGTAGAGCTGTTTCATAATGCCGCTGCCTGCTGCCTTTTCTGCCTCTGCTGCCAGGCTGTCTGTGTAGGCCCTCTTGTCTGCCCTGATACTCCTCTTCACCTCGCGGTTGGCTTCTGAGTATTCCCCCTGTGCCCTTACTTTGGCTGCTCTCGTGCGACTGTTGTTGACAACTGCTTTCTTCTGCTTCCTCACTTCTATCTTCTTCAAGGTCTGTGCCGACAGCCAGTCCTTGTGATGGTGTTTCCTGAACCCTACAGTGTCTTTGCAGGTTGAGTTCAGCACCTCTCTAACTGCCTTCCACTGCTGCTTTGTGGTGGCCGCCTCCTATTCATTTACTAGCTCCTGTAGCGCTTGAAACCGGTTGGACAGCACCAGTTTGAACTCTTCTCTAACTCCAGTTTCTCTCAGGAGGCCTACATTATAGTGCTGTCTTCTTGTTGTCTCTGTGCTGCTTTTCTTTAGCTTGAGCTTCATTCTTAAGGTAAGCAGATGGTGGTCGGAGGCGACATCTGCTCCCCTCCTCACTCGAACATCTTGAAGGGATCTTCTAAATTTCTTGCTAATGCAGATATGGTCTATTTGGTTCTCTGTTGTATGGTCAGGTGAGACCCAAGTTGCTTTGTGTATCCTTCTGTGTGGGAAGATGCTGCCTCCAAAGACAAGTCGGTTTAGAGCACAAAAGTCTACAAACCTCTCCCCGTTCTCACTCATCTCCGAGCCTAGTCCCTGTCTCCCCATCACCTCTTCGTATCCGGTGTTGTCCTCCCCTATTTTGGCATTAAAATCGCCCATGACAATGGTGATGTCTCGCTCTGCACATTTGTCCAAGGCACTCTGGAGTCGGTCGTAGAACTCTTGTTTCTCGTCCTCGTCCCTGTCATTAGTGGGCGCATAACACTGGATGACGTTCAGCTTGAGCTTTTTCTTGGTTCTAAAGGCTGCTGTGATGATTCTTGGCCCAAGAGGTTCCCAGCCCATCAGCGCTCTCTGTGCCACTGGTGACAGCATGAATGCTACGCCTTCTGTATGGGGGGCATTCTCCTCTTCATGACCTGAATACAGAATCATCTCCCCACTTAACAACCTTTTCTGGCCAGACTGCGTCCATCTGGCTTCACTGATACCTAGCAGGGAAAGGTTGTACTTTTGCATTTCCGCTGCTATCTGGGCGGCCTTGCCGCTCTGGTACATGGTCTTGACGTTCCATGTGCCCATGGTTGTATCCCTGGATAGAGAGAGGCGGCTCAGTCCTGTGGCTTCCGAAGACTTCCGGCTTTCACCACAGGATGTCATAAGTCTTCTGGTAGAAGAACCTTCCTCCTCCAGGAAAGGAATTACTGTTAGTCTTTTCGTCGGCGTTTTTGTAGCTATTTCCTTATTTGCAGGGTGGGGAAGCTACCCCCACGCCCAACCCCCTTACTAGGAGGACCAGGGGTTTTCTGTCGGGGTCACCTTCCCTTAGACCATGTTGGTTCACGGCACCTTATTTCATTCGGTGCACCCCTCTCACGAGGGACCCCCTATCCACCACCCAGGGGACGCGCCTCAACGCCGTATGGTCGCAGCGCGAGGAAATCCTGATAGTACACTCGGTTAAATAGACTAAAAGCATTTTACACATCCCCAATAATTAGAGAATTACTCTTCATTGTATCTCAATACTGACTGAGACGATTTCTGAGGAACGCAAACTAGTTAGCCTTACTCACCACACACAAAATCTCTTGCCTACACATGCAATTCAAGTACCCTGTCCCTTTTCTTTTCATGCCACGCAAGGCAAGGCGGGGTCTTTAGAAATTTCAGACTGCAGGGAACAGCTTTGTGCAACTCTTTTGAAACAGCATGGGGTTTTCCCAGCATAATGGCTTGTTAGACAAAAGCTATTCTATTCACTGAGTCACTGATAGTCCCCGATCACTGTATAGTGCCAGTGGGACGTTAAATTGGAGATAATGAATGAATGAGTCACTGATGTCAGCTAACACCTTTTATCACAGGCCTTTTAAGTCAGGTCTTCTCACTGAAAGATAGATTGACGGTATCTGACTACCTTGTACTGAGTACATAATCACAGGGCTTAATTCACATAAGCCCCGTTTCACAACATTTTCAGTTACTGGGAATGCACATAAATACACGCACTAACACACGCACAAACAAACACAGACAAACAAACACAGACAAACAACACAGACAAACAAACAGACAAACACACATACATACAGACAAACACACAGACACACACACACACACACACACACACACACACACACACACACACAAAAGTAACATAACACACTTTTCTCAACCAAATACAATTTCTGAAAAAGTGACTGCTGTCTTAATGCATACCCGGAATGTGTTTACACAACACAGACAGTACAAGGCCAGGCAAAGCCTTTCTGAAAAATGACTGCCGTCTTAATGTATACCCGAAATGTGTTTACACAACACAGACAGTACAAGGCCAGGCAAAATCTTTGTGGGACTCCACCGTTCTATTATTAGCAGCTGTGTCAACGACTAGACATAAACCTGGCGTACACACACACACACATACACACACACCTCACAGCCCCCTCACCTCACCCCCCGCCCCCCCCCCCACACACACACACAAACACACACACACACACAAATACACACACACACACACATAAACAAACAAACAACAAACGCACAGCCTACACAACTTACCGGTTTACAGAGCTGACGTCATAACATCTCAACTGGTAAATAGTCCCGTGCATACATTATAACAAAACCATCCGGCAAAATTAACACTAACTGGCAAGAATTAGTCCGATCCACTCATGCCTGAGGCTAAAAAGAGATCACGGTCTTTCCAAAATGTTATGCATAACTAAATGAGGAAACAACCTGACGAGTCTTAACGCTACCACACAAGACTGGTCGAGCAAGTTTTGTGCTGTGTCTCCATTTTGTTCGCACTGCAGTGTGTGTGTAGCGTGTTATTGATTGCCAGCGAGGTGGAACACTACACCAAAACACTGTACTGTATTGTTTCGTAAGACATTTTAAGTCCACACTCACTAACAAACAGACACACTAACACACACGCATATCACTAACACACGTGTTAACACACACATACACACACACACACACGCTAACATACACACAAACTCACCATACATGACACCCAACGCCAAAAACACAAGGTTTGTAAGTATGACCCCCTCGTCACTGCAATAACATTGTAAGATATTACTTCCAGGGAGCATACCTGATGACGCGTGTCATTGTAAGCTCACCTGTGAGATGATAATAGCCCTTATAGGACAGCCAGGGCCATCTTTGGGTAAACTTTAAAAGTTACTGACTATATAATTGACTGGTGTAAATGTATGAAGTTACTGTTCAATGAAACTTTCTCGAAAAATAATTTTAATTGTTAGCAAATTTCAAAATTACCTGCAATTTTGTTTTTTGTTTTTCTTTTAAAATTACATTATAAAATGAATCAATATGAATTACTTCTTCTAAACAATATCAGCGCTGTAGAGAACAAAGACATAGACTACAAAAAACAGCGGCTTTTGTCTGTGATTGTTTCTGGAAAGTCCAAAGCTTATCTTGGAAAACAATACATGACAGAAGATATAGAATCCCTCACGGCTGATGAGCTAATTAAACTACATTCTAATATGAAAATCATATTGCTTCACTAACGACTCATGATTTAAGTCGGTCTATCTCCCTTTATACAAAAGCAGTTAATCACTTTTTTGAAGTAGATACTGACAGTCTAAGTATAGATTTGGGATCAAATCCAATTATATCAAGTGCAATAGGTAAATTAGCATGCGTCATGTATTACAAGTTTGGAAATTACCTTGCACCTGTGGTAACCTTGCTCGTTACTGGGAGTCATATTGATTTTTCGAAATTAAATTTTACTGCAAAAGAAAATGGACCAAATGGACCCAACGGACGAGAAGCAGACGACTCCACAGATGAGCCCTGTTTTGACGCAGGTTCAAACGATCACTAAACCAAAAAGTCCAGGAAGGGTAGAGGCTGGAAAAAGAGTAGCCGAATGGAACAGACAAAAAAAAACAGCTTTAAGGGCAAACAGAAAAAACTCATGTAATTGACCCACCGTCAGGACCGTCAACAACACCAGTGTCACTACCGCCAGGACCAGTGTCAGGACAATCAGAACCAACACCATCAGGACCGTCAGGACAATCACACCCTCATCAAAGTGTAAGACTAACAACTGAGTCTAAACCCGAAACAACAAAATATATAATTGCTGGATTTGTTCTCGAATTTGGTTATGTAGGTTACCAATTATACCAAAAATACAAACCACAGATTCGTACAGTGTCCAAAAAATCAGACACTCCAAAAACAAAACCAGAAGTCGCCACATTACCAATAACACCCAAAGCCGTTGACCCATTTTTCATGCAATAAATAATTATTCTTTTTTAATTTTTCTTGTATTAGAAAATGAGCGACTCAAAGAATTTAATTAACATGGTCTATCACTCTGCCATAATTAGTGGGCTAGCAGTAGCTTACTCTATGCTGGGAAAAAGTCTACTCAAAATGAAATCGGCAGACCTGAGTAGATTAGACTTTGAAGACAGTGCTAAATTAATTGTAGTTGTTACAGCTTCAATTGCTACAAAAGACTTTCTCGTTAAGCAGGGAATTATTCCTGAAAATGTTTCTATGTACATAAAATAAGTATGGCAACTTTAGCAGTAATAATTGGAGGGGCCATGGTTAACGCATTGGCTTTCAGTGGGTCAAATTATCTCATTTCAAAAGTGGGTAGAGAGGAATCAGCAGAAGAATTAAAGCGACACAATGAGGCATCTGAAAAATTAGCACAAGCCCAGAAGGATTATGAGAAGCAATGAATAGAGAAACTTGATTTTATCAATGAAAAACTCAGGCTAGAAGGTCACGCACAGCATACGTTTTCAAATACCAACGACACAATTCGTGAATATTTTCTCGTCATGGGTAATGACATGACCATTCCAAAGCCAAAACTAAGTGACTATTATCAACCCAGTCCACAACAAAGAAATGGAGAAATAATCTTTGTTCTAGTGGGAATGACATTTCTATATTTTACTGGACTTTATATTGCTAGAAAAAAAATGACAGCCAAAAATAAACTATTGAAAATATATTACTCTCCAATTGGATATTGGTAAGTAACACCGCGTGGACGGTGATGTATCACTCAATCAAATAAAACAGTGGTTACAGAGACAAGCAATTTGGCAAATATATTTACCTGCTCCAAGAAAAATACCTCATTTTGAAAATACAACACCAAATGACATGCATCAAATGGACCTCCTGTTTTTACCTCATGATACAATAAGAAAGAAACGATACAAGTATGCACTAACTGTCATAGACATTGCTTCAAGGTACAAAGACGCCGAACCCATAACTGACAAAACTGCTAGTACAGTTGCGACTGCGTTAACAAAAATTATAGTCGTGGCCCTCTGAAATACCCCAGACTTGTGCAAGTTGATGATGGATCTGAATTTAAAGGTGCCGTTAACCAGTTATTTGTGAAGCACAGCATACTGGTTAGACGCGGCATTCCAGGTGTGCACAGATCACAGGCAATAGTTGAAAACTTTAACAAACAGTTATCAGAAAGACTTTTCAGTTACCAGTATTCTAAGGAACTCATGCATGACGCACGTAACACTGAATGGGTAAAGAGATTACCAGCTGTGATAAAAGCAATGAATAATGAAGGTCATGTAAAGCCTGCTGATGCTATTAAATTGAAAACAATAACAGAGCCAAAAACAACAGCCCCGCCTCCTGACACAAGTTTGTTTACAAAACAAGTAAGATATTTGTATCAACCAGGTGAGTCTGACAATGATATCAGTCACAGAGCAACCGACCCCATCTGGTCCACGACCATACACAATATAAAAAAAAATGATTCCCGGCAGTCCATCAATATATTATTTATATGAACCAGCCCTGCAGAGGGCATTTGTCAGAGAAGAATTACAGATTATTCCCCCAGACACTGTTACTCACTTTTGACCAATTCGTCAATCAGTTCATCAATGAGCTCGTCACAAAAGCCCTCAGATAACTTGAGCCTGTAATGCCCAGGTGCATAAACCTTCTCCTTACTGTCAAACACTCGTTTTGTGTCCCCAACTGCAAGTGACTTTTTGTGTGTTTGGATCATTTCAAGATTATGTTTGTTTGATATCAGTGACTTGTTTGGATAGTCAGGCATTAATTAATGCACCATCTAATACTTGCTTATAATGTTCATGAGGAATGTCTTTATTTTTAATCACTGTTTTTTTTTTTATTCCTTTGACTTTCAACTGACTACCTTTCTGATGCAGTATAGAATACATTTTTGACCTCAGACCAGCGTACTCAACTATTGGCACACCATTCAGTTCGTCTTTAAACTTCCCAGGCACTTTTTTGTTTTGTGTGCTGTACAGTGGATGATCTTTTGGATAATCAGATGTGTCATACATGTGTAACTCTGTTTTCATGTCTTCATAAAAGTCTTCAGTAGGCACGTCAATGATCATAGAGTCAGTGTCAGTGTATAGCAGACGACACTCAGGATACTTCGGTTTGAAGTAATCATAATAAAATTCAAGCAGCAACAGTTTTGACAATTCAAGAATTGCCATACCAATGAATACTGGCTTGTCCAGTTTAACAATCTTTTTTTTTTGAGTGACACTGCATACAATGATGACTGAAACTCTTTATACCCTGTGTACTGTGGCTTACCTGTAAGTTTAATTGCACCCGATTCAGTTGTGACCAGTCTCACATCTTTGCGGTGATGAGGATTTTCCATAGTCTTGCCAAAACAGGCATTGTTCATAAGCTTAAAGAAGTCTTTGTCAAATGCAGTGTTGCCGTCTCTCACACGCAATGTTGTGTTCTTCATTATGTAATCTTTCATGAAAGCACTGTGATCAAATTGAATGCCTCTGTGAACTTTCTTTAGTACTAACCCATGTCTGATGTAAAACTGCAACAAGCGATAGTGGCAAACGTAATTGAATTTGTCACTCAGATTCGGCACAAGTTTAGTGTCTTCTTTTTTTCCTGTCATACTCATTTTCTCAACAGCAAATGGATAATTATTGTGGTAATCGTGTAGATGGTGTGGGTACTCCAGGTCTGCTTCAAAGATCCAACCCTTCGCATCGTTCCGGTCATGATTCATAATATAGTTTGATAATCCTGACTGTGTTATGTCATACTGTGACAAATCATGCAGACAACAGTTTTTCAAGGGAAATAACTCGCACATCGCATATCCATACAAATTGTTCGCGTGAAGGTACGTAATGAATGACCTTGACCTTGAGGGGTCAAAGTCAAGGTCGTCAAGATATTTGTTTTTGGCTTTGGCATAATTGGTCGCAGCAATACTAATGCCGCCTCTCAATCCACGTTCCACCATTTCACCCATCGTATGATCAGACAACAGGTCAATAAATATTTTACTGGATTTCAAAAATGCATCCCATGTCATGCCAGGACTAGTTATGTAGCAAGCTGGGTCAAGACTTTAATGTAACAAACCCTTTTCACGGTAACTTTCATATACGTTTGCTAGCAAGCAAGCGTCAGCTTTCAAGTACTGGTCATGGTAGTCACCAATTGTCTGACACCCTAATTTACCCCATGCATCGAGAGCGTGTTCGTAATCAGAGTCAGAAATACCTTTACCATTTAAGGTAGAATAAAATTTATCTTTTGGAGGCAGTCTCCTTTCTTCAAACACAACCCAGTGATCAATGTACTCATATGGAAACACACCTTTCTTAATCAAGTCTGGCTCAAAATATTTACTTGTTATTGGAAACGATGACAGTCCGTCTGCCAGATTAGCAAGCCCTAAAGACAAATGTTGCATAGAGTCATAAAACACTAATTTGTTGTCTAGCCTAAAAGTAAAATATTTCTCAGTTGTCTGCGCAATACAACTTATGTTTTTGTAGGACTCATCCACAGCACCCATGATAATGTGTGAATCATAACCTTTGAGATTGTGAAAAAAGATTGGTAACTTATATGTCTTAGGATCTGTTTTTAATAACAAGTTACAATTGTTATGTGAAGCAACTCTGTAACGCCCAGTTATGTGATCATCGTCGTGAACTTTATCACCTCCTAAAGATTGTTCACAAATCCAACACGTCACAGCTTTATTAAAATTTAGTTTGTCTTCTTCTGTCATCACCAAAGGCATCTGACATGTTGTGAGATACTGTACTACCTTGCTATACAGATGTCTCATTTCTGTTAAAAACAGACATGCTGCATTTCCCCCTGTAGATAACAGGTTCTGAATGCTGTCTGTCTGACCTAACAATAATGTATCAAAAGGAACACACCACTTGGTCACTCAACTTTATAGTCTTTGGTAATGATTCTGGAACAGGACCCTCATATGGTACAACCAGTGATTCAAAATCAGCATACACTACAAACGGCAGCTTTTGTTGATTCCCATAATTCTTAAAACACACTTGACTACCAGGATCTGGTTACTTAAGTACTATTTGTATGTCATCAGCTGATCTACAGTGCAAAACATGTTTGTGCTCTATTGAAATAGAGGAGAACGTTTGTAAACATCTTTTACACACTTCCTGTTTGCCATTGTGTTTTGATACATGATTATGATTAGTCGTGACATACTCCTGATAATTGTGTAGTGAAAGTTATCATTATCACCAATTAGCAACACGTTAACATGTTTATCTTCTGACAGTCCGTAGGTTGGAGCAAGTGGTGATACTCTAATGGGTTGTAACTTGTCAACAGACTCATTATCCCATACATATACATTTACAGATATACCAGGATTTAGTGTTTCAAACAAATCTATGTCCTCTATTTTAACAGGGAAATCAATGCCACTAAAGTTGAGTTCATTTACAAATTTGCTGTAGTTAGATACGCGATAGGGTCTTGATTTTACAAAGTGTAGTTTAGCAAGCACACACCACATGAAACAATAGTGGTTATTGTTCTGAATATTGACAACAGCCTTTTTGTTTGCAACCTCTGTTGGCAGTGGTATCCATGATTTACCTAATATAGGATGATACCTTGACTGTTTCAATTGTAGTTCATGTACACGGCCTTCATGCCAACCATACCCCTTCATTTTTGCACTGTCAATTGCTTGGAGAAAGTCTGGTAACAGTCTGTCTCTAAACACGTTTTCCAATTCTCTTCTTGTGTTAACTGTGTGTTGTCTTGTCGATATATACGATACAATCACTTCACCGTCTACCCTGGTAAATTCTATTTTTGCAACAACCTGAATCTTTACACTACCTGAAAGATGATTATCTTGTATGACAGAAAAAGAGTTTTCTATCGATTTATAGACATTGTTACTATTAGATAAAGGCAAGTCTGTTGTCTGAAACACGTTTCTTAAGCCAGATGATCTTGATGGGCTTTGTGTATTGTTCCTCATTTTTATTTCACCGACAAAAAGTGTATTGATGTTGTGCTTCCAGTCATGACCAACATTGTCAACGAGTCCCTGAGGTCTGGTATTTTTCCGTCGGATTTCAAGTCCGCCATTGTTAAACCTTTGCTAAAAAAAAGCCCTCTCTAGACCCTAACAATCTACAGAATTACCGCCCTGTCTCAAACCTCCCTTTTCTCTCTAAGATCGTTGAGAAGGTTGTGTTGTCGCAACTTCTCGACCATCTGAACCTGAATCATCTTCTTAGTCCCAATCAGTCTGCTTACCGTGCAGGTCATTCCACTGAAACTGCGCTTGCAAAAATTCTTAATGACCTCCTCGAGGCTCTTGATGATGGCAAAGTATCTGTTCTCGCACTGTTAGACCTATCTGCTGCCTTTGATACGATTGACCATGACATTTTGCTACAACGTCTCTATTCTGTGTATGGCATTCATGAAACTGCTTTATCGTGGTTTAGATCATATCTGACTGACAGAACTCAGTGCATAGTTGTTAATGATAAACTATCCAGCCCATCCACCGTGCGCTTTGGCATCCCACAAGGTTCAGTTCTTGGACCAGTCCTCTTTACCCTGTATGTTCAGCCACTGGCCAGTGTCTTTAACAGTTTCTCTATATCACATCATGCATTTGCAGATGATACTCAACTCCATGACTCATGTTCACCTGATCAGATTATGGACACAATCGAGATCCTTCAGGAGTGCGTCTTGGATACTAAGATGTGGATGACTTCAAACAAATTACAGTTGAATGACGGAAAAACTGAGGCCATGATAATTGCTTCCCCGAGGTTGACGAAGACGCTGACACTCCCCCTGTCATTACAAATCTGTGGTGCCACTGTCCCCTTCTCCCCCCATGTAAAAAATCTGGGTGTCACACTTGATAGTAGCCTGTCCATGCGCCTTCATGTGAACAACGTTTGCAGATCCGCCTATACTGAACTGCGACGTATTGCTTCAGTCCGCCACTATCTGACACCTGAAGCAACTAAAGTACTTGTCTGCGCTTTTGTTTTGTCCAAATTAGACTATTGCAATGCTCTTTTGGCTGGCTGTTCCCAGTGTCTGATTGGCAAACTCCAGAAAATTCAAAACTCAGCTGCTAGGTTGATTCTTAGAGTCCCTAGATCAGATCATATCACACCCCATCTGTCTGCCCTACACTGGTTACCTGTAACGGCTAGGATTCAGTACAAAATTTCATGCATGACTCACAGTTGTATTACTTGTTCCTGCCCACACTACCTTGCCTCTCTTCTCCAGCTGTATACGCCCTTGAGACAGAATTTGCGCTCTGCTGCCGACTCTCGAGTTTTACGTATCCCTCTTGTCAAAACAAAGTCGTTTGGTGGGAGGTCATTCAGATACCAGAGCCCAGTTGTTTGGAATGATCTCCCACGCGAACTGAGATACGTGGATTCGAGAGAGGCATTCAAGCGTGCCCTAAAGACCCATATGTTTTCTGTCAGCCACAAATGACTTTGTCACACACCTGTCATGTTAAAGTCATCTCTATCTATTTATAGAAGTAGTGTAATAATAATAATAATAATAATAAATTTATTTCAGTTTTTGCAGGCCATCAGGCCCATATGAACACAAAATACAATTTACAACCAGAAAATACAGGAAGGTGGTTGTAAAACACACTCATATAGCATTACATCAGCGCACATAAATAAAACAAAAACAAGAAAAGTTCAAAGCAAATCCCTCTAATTCCTTAATTTAAGGCAACCTGAAATATACATAGCAACTTTAAAGACCAGTTTATCATGTAGGTTTCCACACAGCAGCTGAACTTTAAGATCGGATGGGAATCTGTAGTAAAACAGTGGAATGTACTTTTTACGTAAAGGGGCATATTTTGGACACTCGAACAGAAAATGACACAAATCTTCAGCCTTATGCCAATCACATGAATTACATTCTGGATTAGTGATGGGTTTTCCAAATCTGGATACTCCGTTTAAAGGTAAACGGTTACATCTAAGTAAACATATTGCCCGCCTGAGTTCACAAGAGTTCAGCTGCCCTATGTAACTGGCTCTAAGTATTTCTGGGTGGTAATGGCAGTATTCTGTGTTTGAGGTAAGGGATGCATGCCAGTCCTGTCGGAAACAATCCATCAGCCGATCTTTGAATATCTGAATGAACAGAGGAGTGTTTCCAACTGACTGCATTTCCCATACATACCCAAATCCGTGCATACACAATAGAGTCTTTATTTGCGTAGCCCAGTTCGATCTACCTAAAGCATCATGCATACATAACATCGTGTAACACTGTCTTGGGTATCTGTTTTCTGACATGGTAAGAAGTCTGCACCAGTACTTCACCATTCGAACATAGGCATCAATATACATAGGGAATCTTCCACACTCACCCAGCGCAATATTGTTTTTTACATCTCTTCCAACACCAAGGACCATTTTACAAACCTTATATGAACCTGCTCAATTACATCATGTCTCTGGAAACCCAAGACCTCTGACCCGTATAGCACAATGGGTTTAATCTTGACATCAAAAATGTGAAAAACAGTGTCAGCTGGCAAGTTTTGTAATTTGAAGTATAGTCTTTTGATGCCTGCAACTGCTCTCCTGGCTTTTCCAGCTAAGTTTTCTACACATCTAGCCCAGTTCAGAGTAGAGGAAAATATCACACCAAGGTAAGTATAACTGGACTCGACTTGAATCTGCTTGTCAGCATAAAACCATTTTTCGCAATTTTTCACAAAACCTCCATTTTTGAAGACCACCACTTTTGTCTTGTCCATGTTCACAGTGAGACCCCATTTTTTACAGTATTTTTCTAAACAATTAATTTTCTTTTGGAGATCTGCTACAGAGTCAGAGACAATGGCTATATCATCAGCATACATAAGAAGGAAAATACCCAGTGGGTCTGCAAAAATATCAATGCCACGTGCACCGCACGATGATATTTCTGTCTCAAATTCTGAAAGAAAGATAGAAAACAGCAGTGGGCTCAACACACAACCTTGTCGCACCCCTGACATGCAATCAAAGTAGTCGGTAACTTTGGTTCCAACCCTTACAGCAGCTTTTACATGTTTGTACATACTCTCAAGTGTCTGAAGCAACTTTCCATGAACTCCTTTACGTAACAAGAGATACAACAGTTTTGTCCTGTGCACACTGTCGTAAGCTTTAGAAAAATCTACGTACATGGTGTAAAAACGGCCACCCTGCTTGCTAAGATACTTTTGCACTAGTGCCTGTAAGCAAAAAATGTTGTCTATAGTACTGTATCCTTTACGGAAGCCAGCTTGGGCCTCAGGAATACAATCATTCTCTTCACAAAAACGAACCAACCTGTTGTTAATGACAAAACTGTACAACTTACTGATAACGTTCAGAAGAGAAATTCCTCTGTAGTTGTCATAGAAGTAGTGTGTGTGTGGGTGTGGGTGTGAATGCCAGTATGAGTCCATGAGCATAGCACTTTTGAATGGTGACTTCATAGCTTGTTTACAGAGTGCGTTGTATTTTGTTTTTGTACTTTTTGTTAATTCCATTTTTGTAATTAGTTATTTTTTGACATTAGTTTTTGTTAAGCGCCTAGAGCTCTAATCTGAGGTTAGGCACTATACAAGTACTCATTATTATTATTATTATTAAAATAATAAATGGGGAAAAAAAAAATTTATGTAATACCACTTTATTAGCTGTAGCTACAATAAACAAATTTAGTTTAGTTACCAAAACAAATCAACCACTTCCCTGGTGAGTGTCTTAAGGTCTTGTCCTGTAGGTGTAATATCACTTTATTGAATGTAACACTTTTAATATAACAATGTAGTTTTCTTAGTTGATCAAATATGTCTTTTCACAGTGCCTCAAACCAGCTACAGCGCAAGCAGTTAGCATCATAAATCTTAAAAGCGTTTGTCTTAAGGTCAACAGTCTCGTACTCATAACGTGGTGATCCATCAGAATATTCCAAAGTAACATGGCGGTCTGTGGCGCAGTGGTTAAGGCGCCTGCCACCAATGCTAAAGGTGCGAGGTTTGAATACGGGTTCTGGCGTCGGATTTTTCTCTTCTAGTAAGTGTCACCGTTAATTCGGGCGGACCGTCGGGGGTTCTTTCTCCGGGTACTCCGGCTCTTCCTCCCCCACGACTTTGGTATCACTTTCAGCCCACTTAATCAAATTTCAAATACAAAACGATTTTGAATTTCCAAAAACTACAGTAGCTCGCTTGAGCTTGCCCTTAGCACCACGTGAATGTTCTGTGTTTATGTACAGTGTGTGAGTGAATGTGCGTGATTCACGTGAGCGTGCTTGTTGGGTTCAATTCGCTGCGGCGCTTTGAGCCGATTTTCAATTGGGATAAAGCGCCTATTTAATGTGCTTATTATTATATGACATGTATATCTTCATTGGCGGTGTTGAGAGTTTAAAGCTGGGTTCAAACACACGTGTTTTTAAGTCATAAAAACACTTAACATCTTTGAAGCAGTCTGTAACATCAACTGTGTGGGTTTGTCCATCCATCCTTTTTTATGGACAAAGCAAATGTATAAATTAATTCACTAACCCATACCCTGTGGGCTGATCTGTCTTTAAAATAAGCTTTAGATGCTTAGTTGATTTCAGTTTGTTCTTCACATCATCCCGCTCATGCTTATTTGGTATTACATCGATCTCTCTGAGACAGTCTTCAAAGCTGTCACGATCCTTACAGTAAAACAAACAGATAAACTTTAACTATTCTCGAAAATCTTTTAGTACAGCATTATATTTTTGAGTGAGAATCCATACACTGACATTTGCGTGTCTGCCACTGAAAGCAAGTTCTGCTAAAGTGTTTCTCTTCTTGACAATATCTTTCTCTGCTGAGCAGTCATCAACTATAAACAAAGTTGACTGTCCTTCAAATTGCTTGTAAAAATATTGTAGTCATTCAGTTTGTTCTCAGGGTCGACTAAGTAAATGTTGTGATCAGTCCAAATGAATAAACGGTTGTAATGAGCTTTGTTGTGTTTGATATTAGGAAAAATATCACAATGTTTTCGAAATGGTAGATGTATCTTGTTTGTAATAGATTAAGTACAAATTCAGTTTTACCACATCCTGTGGCACCACAAAATAAGCCACAGTTTGGGTCAAGTGTCAGCAAGTTCATTTTAATACAGAATATAATTTTAATACAAGTGACCACTTAGTCTGCTTTCTGCAATATTGAGTTGTGCATCATAAATCAGATACAAATATATGTTTATGGCTTTGGCTTTTTCAACCTTTTTATTGTATATGAATTGTAATTCCATCACTGCCGTTTTCAACAGTATGACCTGACCCATGTAGGTAGTCATCGTCTGTACTACGCAGGTCTAGCCAAAGTGCATATTTATTTGTCAGGTATTGACCGATTCTTATGTCATACAGATGTAAATCTTTACACGCCATGTTTGCAGGTTTATCTCTAAGTCTTCCAAGAGCAAAATACTTTGTGATCTCATCGTAGTGCTGGTAAGGCAGCATTCCTGATGCGTACACTTGATTAGGACGGAGTTCGATTGTACAAGACAAATGTGTTATCTTTGGATTATAGAATTTTTCTGAGTCCCTTTTGTATGGACTCGATGGTTCAACAAACAACATGAGAATACATGAAAAGAAAAGGGGAGACTGCCAATGCTCATATTTTAGGAAGTTTACAAAGTAAAGCAGGTAAGAGCACTGTCAGGGGAGAGAAGTGTGCATGATCGACCAGTGATGATAGATCTACTGTGGCCAAAGCACAAAAAAAAGAAGATAGGAAAGAGGGGGTGTGCTAAGAAAGTGACTGAAAGCAATGCATATGGAAGCCCGCCCCCCCCCCCCCCATTCCCCCCAAAGGGGGGCGTATCACATATTCCACTGTTCCAGCCACTCAGTGCATGGAAATTTAAATCTAGGTCCCCCCAAGGGGGTCCAGATATTTAGCCAGTGTGGACAGCTGTTTCGGTCTTGGCGACCTCTTCAGCACACCATCGGCAATACTGGAGGAATGCAGGAATTTCTGCCTACCTGCAATGACAACCACATTTTACTGTGGTGTCTGCAGGGGCATACATCCCATGCCACCACCTAGAGCTAAATTTCCATGCACCATAAAATAGAACCTACCAAAAGGGGGGAAGGGGGTTGCAGACGATATTGTAGTAATAAATGAAAAGAAAAGGGGAGACTGCCAGTGCTCATATTTTAGGAAGTTTACAAAGTAAAGTAGTGCTTTTACCTACTTTACTTTGTAAACTTCCCAAAAAACATCTGTAGTGGACTTGAGGACCACTTTCTTGCAGTAGCATCGTCTGTAATTAGAGAGTTTATGTAATGGTTCAAAGGGTTGGGTATTTTTACTTGAAATAAATCTTGTTCAGACACAGCTATGTCGAGCTGATTTAGTTGAATTATTTTCGGTTCATAAGTTGGTGCGACATTGTACTTGGCATCTACGTTAAATTCAAATGCGTTTGTAGTGACACTTGTTGGTGATTTAAATTCCATCCTTCTTTTTTATGAGATAATAAAAATGTTTATTTCCTTAACAAATCTTGATACAAGCAAACCAGTGTGGTTAACTAATGGGGTTGATAATCGCGATGGTAGCAAGGCTGTAGCTATCCATGAAATGTTTTACACTGTAAAGTGGTTTAATGTAGAAGATGACCATGATTATTATGTAACTGGAACTCTTGATGGTGATAGTTGGGGTGATACTTTATGATCTGGGTATTATGACTGTTGTACTTTAGCTGAATGGCTACAAATTAAATTTAAAATAAAAGCAACTTTAAATCCAGCTAACTTACTTGTTACATTAGAATTTCGAAAAGGTAGTCAGTATTCATTATCAATTAGTCTTGGAAAGTTACTTGGGTTTTTGGTTACATTTCCAGATGAAGATTGGGCATCATCATCAACACCATTCGGATGTCTATCACCAAAAAAAGAAAAAGTAACTGGAAGATATCCTGTTCATTTGTCAGTACACACAGTATTAAATGTTTATTTGAAAGAACTAAACACGATTGAAAATGTTCACAATGGAAAGCCTTCAACTTTGTTCAGGTGCTTACCAACTGGAACTGCACCCTATTGTGAAAGTGTGGTTGTTAGATTTCCTAATTTACTTATTTACTTACGCCTGTCACCCCTACCCGGGTATAGGCCATCGACGAGAGACCTCCAGCAACTCCTGTCCTGTGCTTCTCCTTCGATTCTACTCCAGGTGGTTCCCAATCTCTTGATGTCTGCTTGGAGGTCTCGACGCCAGGAGTTTCTCGGCCTACCTCTTTTCCTCTTTCCCTGGGGGTTCCATGACAATGCCTGCCTAGTGATACTGGAAGCTGGCTTTCTCAGACTGTGACCGATCCATCCCCATCTTCTTCGCCCAATTTCATTCTCTGCTGTTATCTGCTCTGTTCTCCCCCAGAGTCTGACGTTGCTGATCTTCTCTGGCCAGTGGATTTTCAAAATTCTTCTAAGGCAACTGTTCATGAAGGACTGTACTCTGTTGACTGGTTTTTGTCAATCTCCAAGTCTCTGCTCCATATAGGAGAACTGCTTTTACATTGGAGTTGAAAATCCGGACTTTGATGTGTTGTGACAGTTCTCTGGAACTCCACACTTTTTTCAACTGGAGAAAGGCTGCTCTGGATTTACCGATTCGTGCTCTGACATCTGCATCAGTGCCGCGTTTATTGTATATGATGCTCCCGAGATAGGTGAAGGACTCCACCTCCTCCAACGGGGTGCCAGCAAGCAAGACTGGTTCTTCCCTGGTTGCGTTCAGCCTCATTGTCTTTGTTTTCTGTGTGTGAATGGTGAGGCCCACTTGGGACGAGATGTCAGCAAGTCTCGTGGTCTTATCCTGCATTTGTTGATGAGTGTGGGACAGTAATGCCAAGTCGTCTGCAAAATCGAGGTCGTCAAGCTGTGTCCACAGTGTCCACTGTATTCCACTTCGTCTGTGCTCTGTGGTCATCTTCATGACCCAGTCTATGGCCAGTAGGAAGAGGAACGGAGACAGCAGACACCCCTGCCTGACACCGGTTCTGACCTGGAGCTCCCTGGATCACGCGACATGTCATGCCATCGTAGCTGCTCTTGATCAGGCGGACGAGCTTTGTGGGTACACCGTAGTGTCGTAGGAGTTTCCACAGAGTCTCTCGGTCCACACTGTCAAATGCTTTCTCATAATCCACAAAGTTGACGTACCGCGGGGAGCTCCACTCCAGAGACTGTTCCACGAAGATGCGGAGAGTGGCGATCTGGTCTGTACATGATCGGTTCTTCCTGAATCCTGCTTGCTGGTCTCTCAGCTGGGGGTCAACGGAGCTCTTCATTCTCTCTAGGATGATCCTGTTTAAGAACTTTCCTGGTACTGACAGCAAGGTGATTCCTCTGTAGTTGGAACACTTGCTGAGGTCGCCTTTCTTGGGAAGTTTGATTAGGTACCCCTCCTTCCAGTCAGCCGGCATCACCTCCTCTTCCCAGATCTTTCCAAACAGTGGGTACAGCATCTCTACTGTTGTCTATAGGTCTGCTTTCAGAGACTCCGCTGGGATGCCATCTGGCCCTGCTGCTTTGCCATTCTTCAAAAATGCCACTGCTCTTCTGATCTCTTCCCGGCTGGGTCTGTCACAGCTGATGGGTAGGTCGGTCTCTGCCGGCTGGATGTCTGGGGGGTCGGGTGGGCTAGGTCTGTTCAGTAACTCTTCAAAATACTCGGCCCATCTGTCGAGTTGGTCTGCTCTGTCTGCAATAGGCTTGCCTTCTTTGTCATTTACTGGTCTTTCTGTATGGCCATACTTGCCCGACAATCTTATGGTAATGTCGTAGAGCTGTTTCATGTTGCCGCTGCCTGCTGCCTTTTCTGCCTCTGCTGCCAGGCTGTCTGTGTAGGCCCTCTTGTCTGCCCTGATACTCCTCTTCACCTCGCGGTTGGCTTCCGAGTATTCCTCCTGTGCCCTTACTTTGGCTGCTCTCGTGCGACTGTTGTTGACAACTGCTTTCTTCTGCTTCCTCACTTCTATCTTCTTCAAGGTCTGTGCCGACAGCCAGTCCTTGTGATGGTGTTTCCTGAACCCTACGGTGTCTTTGCAGGTTGAGTTCAGCGCCTCTCTAACTGCCTTCCACTGCTGCTCTGTGGTGACCGCCTCCTCTTCATTTACTAGCTCCTGTAGCGCTTGAAACCGGTTGGACAGCACCAGTTTGAACTCTTCTCTAACTCCAGTTTCCCTCAGGAGGCCTACATTATAGCGCTGTCTTCTTGTTGTCTCTGTGTTTCTTTTCTTTAGCTTGAGCTTCATTCTTAAGGTAAGCAGATGGTGGTCTGAGGCGACATCTGCTCCCCTCCTCACTCGAACATCTTGAAGGGATCTTCTAAATTTCTTGCTAATGCAGATATGGTCTATTTGGTTCTCTGTAGTATGGTCAGGTGAGACCCAAGTTGCTTTATGTATTCTTCTGTGTGGGACGATGCTGCCTCCAATGACAATTCGGTTTAGAGCACAAAAGTCTACAAACCTCTCCCCGTTCTCACTCATCTCCGACCCTAGTCCCTGTCTCACCATCACCTCTTCGTATCCGGTGTTGTCCTCCCCTATTTTGGCATTAAAATCGCCCATGACGATGGTGATGTCTCGCTCCGCACATTTGTCCACGGCACTCTGGAGTCGGTCGTAGAACTCTTATTTCTCTTCCTCGTCACTGTCATTAGTTGGCGCATAACACTGGATGACGTTCAGCTTGAGCTTCTGTATGGGGGGCATTCTCCACTTCATGACCTTTTCTGCCCAGACTGCGTCCATCTGGCTTCACTGATACCTAGCAGGGAAAGATTGTACTTTTGCATTTCCGCTGCTATCTGGGCGGCCTTGCCGCTCTGGTACATGGTCTTGACGTTTCATGTGCCCATGGTTGTGTCCCTGGATAGAGAGAGGCAGCTCGGTCCTGTGGGTTCCGAAGACTTCCCGCTTTCACCACAAGACATCATAAGTCTTCTGGTAGAAGAACCTTCCTCCTCCAGGAAAGGAATTACTGTTAGTCTTTTCGTCGGCGTTTTTGTAGCTATTTCCTTTTTGCAGGGTGGGGAAGCTACCCCAACGCCCAACCCCCTTACTAGGAGGACCAGGGGTTTTCTGTCGGGGTCACCTTCCCTTAGACCATGTTGGTTCACGGCACCTTATTTCATTCGGTGCACCCTTCTCACGAGGGACCCTGTTACGATTGTGGTT
This sequence comes from Semisulcospira habei, assembly GCA_036245525.1. NCBI lineage: Eukaryota > Metazoa > Mollusca > Gastropoda > Semisulcospiridae > Semisulcospira > Semisulcospira habei. The sequence goes on along the minus strand of BTPG01000002.1, from coordinate 188,069,941 downwards.
GTGTTATCCTGTGAGAGCGTACATGTGTTATTCGTAGGTAATCACGGTTATGATTTCGTGCCTTTTTAGTAAGATTTTCTTTTGTTCGTGAGTAGAGCCGATTTCGTTTTGTTAAATTTAGTCCGGAACGTTGTAGACAGGTCGCACTGTCTGGTGGCCTCGTAAGTGTCACGTTGGTTAGTTGACATCTGACATCGCTACATTTTCGCTACTTTTCCTGTGCGCGTGTAGTGAGCAGCTTTTATTTTGTTTGGAATGTTCTCGTACCTTTTTGAGCTATCATAGATAGGGATACCATACTTTTATGTGTCTTAATTATACGTTAGAATTTAGAGCTGAAGTGAGCAGCCGTGTTTTTGTAGCCTGTTATATTGTTTCCGGAATGTTTATGTTAATGAGTTTCGGCTGCGCGTTTCGTTCTGGTTGTTTGAGTTCATGATTTCCGTAGAAGATTCTAGATTTTGATAGTGTATATAAGGAGGGCGCTGGGAAAGCCCGTTAGTACATTGTCTTGCTTTGTCAGTTGTAGAGATACGCAGTTTATTGCCATGAGAAACTTTGAGTCGTAGTGTGGACTGTGACATAGCAGAAGAGACTGTATTCAGTAGTTTGTGCATTTGAGAGTGCATTACTGTGTGGATATCGCATCGCTGAATTAAATATTGTTGGAACTGTTACTCCAGTTTTGTCTACATCCTTAAGCCACGGTTGACGGAGTGCAGCTGAATGAGGTCTATTTAAAAGAACTCTACGTGCGTGTGTGTCTAGTGTGTTTATCATACTTCCACTACAACTCCACCACGTAACATTTTGGCGACCCGGACGAGATCTCTTCAGTTGGTTCAGTGGAAAGGGTGGCAGGAGAAAACAGCCAGCAGTGAAAAGCAGTGATGGCGACATCGGAATTGGAAACATTCCTGAAAATTGGAAAGGAATGTGGACTCGAAGGAGCTCAACTCCTCGAGTTTGTACAGGAGAGAGAAGAGAAAGAAGAAAAGAAACGAGAGAAAGAAGAAAAGGAGAGATTAGAAAGAGAAGAAAGAGCCAAAGAACGTGAAATCAGGAGACTCGAAATCCAAGCAGAAGAAGCAGAGAAACAGCGAAGAGAGGCAGAGAAACAACGAGAAGAGGAGAGAGAAGAGGCGGAGAGGCAGCGTCAACACGAAATTCATATAAAGCAGATGGAGATTGAGGCGCAGAGACAGAGAACTAATGAAGCAACAGCATTAGCGAGCAGAGAACAAACAGCCCGTGCGCCAAAACTTCCACCTTTCATTGAAAATTCAGATAAGATGGATGCTTATCTGGAGCGATTCGAGCGCTTCGCAAATAGCAACAATTGGAAACAAGAGACTTGGCCTATTAAACTGAGCGCACTTCTAACTGGCAAAGCGCTTGAATTTTACACCCGCTTACCAAGAGAAGAAGCCGAAGATTATACACAGTTGAAAGCCGCCCTGTTGAGACAGTACGACTTCACTGAAGAAGGTTATAGGCGACGATTTCGGAACTGCAAGCCTGAAGAAGGAGAAACACCCGGCCTATTCATTGAGAGAATCAGAAGCTACCTGGAGAAATGCATAGAGCTGGCTGGCCTAAACAGAGAGTACCAAGACCTGTGCGACCTCATCATCAAAGAAAAAGCCCTCAGCGCATGTTCTAAGGACCTGGCCGCCCACCTTAGAGAGCAAAAAGACCAGTCACTAAAGGTCCTTGCCGACTTCGCTCAAAGATACCTTGACGCTCATAACATGAAGTTCGGGTCCAGTAAGCCACAGCGTGGGTCTACACCAGCAGAGGAAATCCACAATGTCATAGACACCCCGAGATACAAGCCGGTGGAGAACCTGACATGTTTTCTCTGTGGAAAGAAAGGTCACAAGGCGATACGGTGTCCTTCTAAAGATGTTCCCCGAGGCGACAACATCAGAAGATCCAACCAAGATCGTGGGATAGCAGGCAGAAGCAGTACCACGTTTCAACACAGAGCTGCCGCTGTATTAGCTAATTATGTGACGTAATCCAATGACTTTGAGTCTAGAGAAAAGCGAGTGACACCAGAACTGATCGAATCTTTCAGAAAGAATGGACGCATCCCAGTAGGAGATGGGACTACATTTTTACCAGTCTCAAACATCGCGCTGCCTGAGAATGAAGTGCCGAACATGCCGGTGGTGTCAGGATTCGTCGGCGACACACCAGTGAGAGTGTTGAGAGACACTGGTTGTAGCTGCATCATCGTGAGAGAGGACCTAGTAGCTAAAGACCAGAAGCTACAGGAGTGGACCACCCTCATTTTGGCTGACGGAACTGTAAGGATTATCCCCCTTGCCAAAGTCAGTGTCGACACCCCATACTTGACAGGAGAGGTAAAGGCGTTGTGCGTGAAGACGCCAGTCTACGACCTCATCATCGGAAACATTGATGGTGCCAGAAACGCAGACGACCCAGATCCAGAGTGGAGACCTGAGATATGTTCTGTTACCACGAGAAGTCAAGCAAAGAACAGTCACCAGACCATCCCTCTAAAAGTGGCGGACAACACGGAAGCAGCAGTGGTGAATAAAGAAAGGTTAGTGGAGCTACAGAGAGGTCAAGACAAACCAAGGTTGGCGGAATCGGTGTGTCTTGCTGATGACGAAAGACTAGACGACGAGAACCTATTTGATCTTAACGAACTCCGACATAAAGAGGATGTAGAAGACATCCAGTTCGGTCAAAATCAGACCCAGACTCAACGTGAAGAACTGCACGTCCTGACTCAAAAGTTCGAGCATCGGTTTACACCTGACCCAGGGACAACAGACACCAACCAGCCCGAGGTTAATCTAACATCCGACAATCCCGTTCGCGACGAGTCGTGTCGTATGTTTCGCTACACGAGTAAAGGACCGAGAAAGAATGTTCGAGACGCCGGACCTGAGAGTCGACATGGATTCCAGATCGCCAGTTGTTATCACGAAGGAACAAGAGAAATCCAATTTGGTGTGTATGAACTGTGACACTTTTCCTGAGCCGACGGTGTTCGACCCCGGACCAGTGTCTTTTGAACTGTGAACTGTAACTTATGATTTGGTGATGTTCCTGAAACTAACTTTGACATTATCTTTAGTTTAACCTTAAGGATTCGCAGAACTTTGGAGCAGATTACCTGAGCAGAGCAGTTTAAATGAACATTTCTGTGTCCAGAACATTTGTATGAAACATTTCGATGCTCAGGACTGTTTACAGGAACTGTGAGACGTTTATTTTAATTTGATTTTTGATGTGAAGTTATATTTATTTAGGGCTTTGTGTAGGTTTACACAGCCACAACCGTATTTTTGAATTTGAGAAGAAATTTTTGTGAAATTTCATTCTTAAGAGGGGGGGTAATGTTACGATTGTGGGTTGTGTTATCCTGTGAGAGCGTACATGTGTTATTCGTAGGTAACGATATGTTGTTTATTTGAGCTATCACGGTTATCATTTCGTGCCTTTTTAGTAAGATTTTCTTTTGTTCGTGAGTAGAGCCGATTTCGTTTTGTTAAGTTTAGTCCGGAACGTTGTAGACAGGTCGCACTGTCTGGTGGCCTCGTAAGTGTCACGTCGGTTAGTTGACATCTGACATCGCTACATTTTCGCTACTTTTCCTGTGCGCGTGTAGTGAGCAGCTTTTATTTTGTTTGGAATGTTCTCGTACCTTTTTGAGCTATCATAGATAGGGATACCATACTTTTATGTGTCTTAATTATACGTTAGAATTTAGAGCTGAAGTGAGCAGCCGTGTTTTTGTAGCCTGTTATATTGTTTCTGGAAAGTTTATGTTAATGAGTTTCGGCTGCGCGTTTCGTTCTGGTTGTTTGAGTTCATGATTTCCGTAGAAGATTCTAGATTTTGATAGTGTATACTAAGGAGGGCGCTGGGAAAGCCCGTTAGTACATTGTCTTGCTTTGTCAGTTGTAGAGATACGCAGTTTATTGCTAGAGACGCTGTGTATGAGAAACTTTGAGTCGTAGTGTGGACTGTGACATAGCAGAAGAGACTTTGTATTCAGTAGTTTGTGCATTTGAGAGTGCATTACTGTGTGGATATCGCATCGCTGAATTAAATATTGTTGGAACTGTTACTCCAGTTTTGTCTACATCCTTAAGCCACGGTTGACGGATTGCAGCTAAATGAGGTCTATTTAAAAGAACTCTACGTGCGTGTGTGTCTAGTGTGTTTATCATACTTCCAATACAACTCCACCATGTAACAGACCCCCTATCCACCACCCAAGGGACGCGCCTCAACGCCATATGGTCCCAGAGCGAGGATTTCCTAATTTACAGTTTAAGAAATTAGGTTCTAGTTTCTTTGAGTCACTGTGTTTATCTGTAACTAATCAAGATGACAAACCAGTTGTGATGCATGATTTTAGTGTTGTGTTGGAAGTTAAATAATTTTATTTTTGTTTATAAGAAGGAGTGCTGGTCCAAAGCCGAGAATTATTCCAGTTGCGTGTCCTGTAACAGAGTTGAAAGATTTGGCAGATGTACAGGATTTAGAAAAAAATAGAGGGGAAATCGGAGAGGTGTATGGATTTGAACTTAATTCTTTTGGCATGTACAGACGGAAAATAATAGATGCCATGAAGGACGGCGAAAGACCGATTCCTAAACTTGGTCAGCTGCGTGATGTTACTGTACCTGTTCCAGTAAATAACGTGCCCTACAACTTAATACATGTGGGTAATAAGTGGGTAGTTTCACCTGTGCCTGTTCCACCACCCACAATTGACTGGGACATAAAGTTGGAATTTATTAGTCCTTATGTATATACTGATGATGAAGGCGCCTTAGTATTTAGGAAAGTTGTTAACTCTGGGCCGCTGATTGTAAGTCTTGTTCCAAGTTTTGCACAAGACAACAATAGCAGAGATAAACTGAAAGTATAGGAGTATGAGAGACGACGGTATCTTTTTACGCATAGAAAAAATAGATCGGATGCAAAAGTTGTGTTTGCACCAGCAAACTTTCCCATCGCAAGGTTACAAAGTAAAGTAGGTTATAGCACTGTCAGGGGAGAGAAATGTGCATGATCGACCAGTGATCATAGATCTACTGTGGCCAAAGCACAAAAAAAAAGAGATAGGAAAGAGAGGGGGCAGTCTACCCTTTTCTTTTCATTTCCCATCGCAAGAGAAGCGACAATAGTATTTGAAATTATTATGAGATCTGTATCTTCTGCGGGGCACGTCTCCAGGATGGAGGATCATCGCCTACCCAAGATCACTCTGTTCGGCGAGCTCGCCACTGGACACCGAGACAGAGGGGCACCAAAGAAGAGATACAAAGATGGTCTCAAGAAGTCACTTAGTGCCTGCCAAATCGACCACCGCCAGTGGTCTTTACTTGCTGCGGACCGTGACACCTGGCGCTCCACCATTCACAAGGCAGCTGTCTCCTTTGAGGACTCTTGCAGAGCTAACCTCAAGGACAAGCGGCTCAGGAGAAAAAATAGAGTTGTTGTAACTCAGAACCCTGACCAGACCTTCCCCTGCAGCCACTGCGGTCGAACCTGCCTGTCCCGGATTGGCCTCCGCAGTCACGAAAATGCCTGCAGACGACGTGGGCAAGCCCTATATAATCTTCGTTCGCGAAGTCAAGCCAAGAGAGGATCTTCTGCCAAAGAGGCAAATATTGCGCAGGGAATCAAACTTACATGGGATGACACATTGACAGAGTCAACAAATGTTTTATTGCTATTAAGAAAGGAGTTGATGTTATTGAGGTTTCGAGCAGTATTCCAGCTGTCAAGATATTGGTCGACAAAATAACTTTTGCTTTTCTAAGTTTCATAAAACTAGAACACATTGATCTTGTTTCATTTTATTATGCCAGCAAATTGTATACTTTTGACGAGTTGCAAAATGTGATTGCTGATTAAATAAAAATATTTGTGAATAAAAAAAATGGTGAACTTGTATCCGCAAATACCGATGACTGAGACTGTGTCGTCGCTTGCGCTTGATCCGCATGTGCCAATTGCATCAGATAAAACATTACAGGCAGATGCATTCCGATTAATAAATATTACAGAAGCAATTAAATATTTGGAAAGTGAGGAGGCAAAATACTCCAGATGTAAAAGACGGTATAAGACAGTTTTCAATTCTGTTCAAAACACATCTATGGCTGTGGGTGCTGTTTCAGCTGGATGTTCTCTGGGGGGTATTGTTTTGTTTGCCACAGGAATTGGAAATTTAATTGGAATTGCAATTGAGGGTGTTACCGCTGCTACATGCTTGGCATGCTTTGGTTTGGAAGCCCTAAACAAAAGATTTCACACAAATTTACAGAAACATGAAGCATTGAGTACTCTGGCTGGAGCAAACCTCAGCAGTATGAAACTTATTATCAGTAAAGCGTTGCAGGACAATTTTATTGACGACGAAGAATTTAAGAGAGTGCAGGATGATTTGAACAATTACACAAAAAAAACCTCCGAAATCCAGAATAAGATGCGTAGTCAATCTCCAGTGAATGTTGAAGAACTAAAAGCTAGTTTTTTAGAGATGGGAAAACAGATCGGGGTTCAAGAAACCACAGAAAAACTTCAAAGTCTACTTTCAAGCAATTGAAGATCAGTTTTGGTAATCGTTTAATAATGACATACACTTTACAGAGAGATGACACGCCACTCACATTGCTGTCTATTTATCCCCATCTGCCCCGCCACCAGAGTACTATTGAGAAAAAAGTTTTTTTGTTGCTCTTGTATCTTGGCAATATCTTGGGACTGGAGTCGAGTTGTTGTAAGAACTTGTAAGAACTTAGGGTAAGTAATTAATCAGTTCTTATGTCAAGAAATTATTAAGTTTTTATGGCAACTAACTTAAAGGTTACCTCTGCAGGTTCCTAAAAGTTAGTTACTTACTTACGCCTGTCACCCCTACCCGGGTATAGGCCGTCGACGAGAGACCTCCAGCAACTCCTGTCCTGTGCTTCTCCTTCGATTCTACTCCAGGTGGTTCCCAGTCTCTTGATGTCTGCTTGGAGGTCTCGACGCCAGGAGTTTCTCGGCCTACCTCTTTTCCTCTTTCCCTGGGGGTTCCATGACAATGACTGCCTAGTGATACTGGATAAAAGTTAGTTGCAACTTGTTAATAAGTATGAAGTTCCACTTGAGAAAATCATGTTCCTCAGAAATCAACTCTGACAGGGTGTGTGTAAAATGCTTTTAGTCTATTTAACCGAGTGTACTATCAGGATTTGGTTTTATTTGAGAGAAATGACCGTGTAAACGTTAATGACTTTAATTAGTAAATTAATATGGTCAACTTAAGACAATGAAGAAGCTTCAGGATCCTCCTTATTATTATCTCTCCATTGCTCTAGGGGTCCAGCGACGACCAGCTTGTTCCCCTTGAGGTCACATGGTACGGTTTGCGCTAAAGTGACTGGTCATGTGATGTGGGGAGGAAAACATATATATATATATATATATATATATATATATATATATATATATATATATATATATATATATATATATATATATATATATATATATATATATATATATATATATATATATAATGTATGTAATGTATGTATGTGTGTATGTATGTATGATGTACGTACGTACGTACGTATGTATGTATGTATGTATGTATGTGTGTATATATATATATATATATATATATATATATATATATATATATATATATATATATAATTTTTCATTAGATTCTGAGAATGCTGTGCTAAAGCCATGGAGTTCCAGGCTGGTAAGCTTACATTGTGTCATCAGGAGATCAGCTGTCCTTTTTATGACTGCATCGCTCACAAGATCTTTTGAGCCTTCCACTGAACACCTACTACATAGAGCAATAGAGCCTCAGGGGGAGGACTGGATATTCTCCAGCGGATGGCGAGGCGCCAGGGGGTAGTCCCTATTGCTCTATGTAGTAGGTGTTCAGTGGAAGGCTCAAAAGATCTTGTGAGCGATTCAGTCATAAAAAGGACAGCTGATGTCCTGATGACACAATACAAGCTTACCAGCCTGGAATTCCATGGCTTTAGCACAGCGTTCTCAGATTTTAATTTAAAAATTACGTCCCTTGGAGCTAATCTGATTGAGTGCACTTTTGGGCTTTGGGCGACGCCTTTGTTAAAAGTAAAGAATAATTGCACCACAAAATTGCCTAGGTGTTGCCTTTTCAAAATTATTTAGTCTTCTTCCACTGCAACACCCCATAAAGCTTTAGGGATGCAATCCGCTTTGTACTAGTGGTGCTGCCAGTAAATTCTGGAGGCGGCTTCTAGTACATGCGTTGTGTTTGCAATTTCAGGTTACGCCGTATGCCTACCTGAAGAGCCCCCCTTGGGGCGAAACCGGCCGTAGGCGGCAAAACCGTTACATCTGCTCAGCAGACCCAATATCTGTTTGGGAATATTTTCTAGCATCCCCACTCGGGGGGGGGGGGGGGGGGAGGAGGACTGGATATTCTCCAGCGGATGGCGGGGCGCCTGGGGGTACTAGTCCCCATTGTTCTATGTAGTAGGTGTTCAGTGGAAGTCTCGAAAGATCTTGTGAGCGATGCAGTCATAGAAAGGACAGCTGATGTCCTGATGACACAATGCAAGCTTACCAGCCTGGAATTCCATGGCTTAAGCACAGCATTCTCAGAATTGAATGAAAAATTACGTCCCTTGGAGCTAATCCGATTGAGTGCATTTTGGGGCTTTGGGCGACGCCTTTGTTAAAAGTATATATATATATATTCTTTACTTTTAACAAAGGCGTCGCCCAAAGCCAATATATATATATTGGATATATATATATATATATATATATATATATATATATATATATATATATATATATATATATATATATATATATATATATATATATATATATATATATATATACTTAAAATGTGAAGAAAGGATCCACATACACACGTAGTTTCTCTCTCTCTCTCTCTCTCTCTCTCTCTCTCTCTCTCTCTCTCTCTCTCTCTCTCTCTCTCTCTCTCTCTCTCTCTCTCTCTCTTTCTCACACCCAAACACACATTTATAAAGTTCAACTAGTCACGAATCTCTCTCTCTCTCTCTCTCTCTCTCTCTCTCTCTCTCTCTCTCTCTCTCTCTCTCTATATATATATATATATATATATATATATATATATATATATATATATATATATATATATATATATATATATATATATATATATATATATATATATAATTTTTCAATAAATTCTGAGAATGCTGTGCTAATGCCATGGAAATCCAGGCTGGTAAGCTTGCATTGTGTCATCAGGACATCAGCTGTCCTTTTGTGACTGCATCGCTTATTAGATCTTTTGAGCCTTCCACTGAACACCTACTACATAAAGTAATAGGGACTACCCCCAGGCGCCCCGCAACCCGCTGGAGAATATCCAGTCCTCCCCCCGAGAGGGGAGGCTAGTGCATGAATATTCCCAAACAGATCTTGGACCTGCTGGATAGATTTAAGATTTTGCCGCCTACGACCGGTTTCGACCCAAGGTGGGTCTCATCAGGTAGGCATACGGCGTAACCTGAAATTGCAAACACAACACATATACTAGAAGCCGCCTCCAGAATTTGACTGGTAGCAACCACTAGGCCAGCGTGGATTGCATCCCTAAAGCTTTATGGGGTGTTGCAGTGGAAGAAGACTGACTAATTTTGAAAAGGCAACACCTAGGCAATTTTGTGGTACAATTATTCATTACTTATAACAAAGGCGTCGCCCAAGCCAAAAAATGCACTCAATCAGAGTAGCTCCAAGGGACATAATTTTTCAATAAATTCTGAGAATGCTGTGCTAATGCCATGGAAATCCAGGCTGGTAAGCTTGCATTGTGTCATCAGGACATCAGCTGTCCTTTTGTGACTGCATCGCTTATTAGATCTTTTGAGCCTTCCACTGAACACCTACTACATAAAGTAATAGGGACTACCCCCAGGCGCCCCGCAACCCGCTGGAGAATATCCAGTCCTCCCCCCGAGAGGGGAGGCTAGTGCATGAATATTCCCAAACAGATCTTGGACCTGCTGGATAGATTTAAGATTTTGCCGCCTACGACCGGTTTCGACCCAAGGTGGGTCTCATCAGGTAGGCATACGGCGTAACCTGAAATTGCAAACACAACGCATATACTAGAAGCCGCCTCCAGAATTTGACTGGTAGCAACCACTAGGCCAGCGTGGATTGCATCCCTAAAGCTTTATGGGGTGTTGCAGTGGAAGAAGACTGACTAATTTTGAAAAGGCAACACCTAGGCAATTTTGTGGTACAATTATTCATT
>BTPG01000002.1:188014629-188054629 GCA_036245525.1 Semisulcospira habei | reverse complement strand
CGGGCGAACCGTTGGGGGTTCTTTCTCCGGGTACTCCGGCTCTTCCTCCCCCTCCCCTATGGTACCGGTTTCAGACCACTTTATAAATTTCAAATACAAGCGATCAAAATTTCCGAACAATCAGTAGCTGAGCTGACCCTTCGCACCACGTGAATGTCCTGTGTTTGTCTTGTACTGTGTTTGTCTTCAGAGTGAATGCGTGTGTGTCACGTGAGCGTGCGTGTTGGGTGCAGTTCGCGGCGCTTTGAGCCGAATCACAGAATTGGGGAAAAGCGCCTATATAATAACCGGTATTATTATTATTATTTACCGCCAGTAATAAGACGCGAGGCTGTGTAGCACAGCAGAACGTTTAGACAAAGGCCAGCTGTTGTACTCAGTGACCGCACTCCGCCCGAGTGTCGTTTTCTCGTCGTTTTCTCCCTTCTTTCGCCCAGACCTCTGCCAGCCACGGTGCCAGACACGGAGGTGGTTACTGCGGAGTATTTTCACCTGATTTGTTGGATTTTGTTTGTTAATTAAGTAGTCTTGTAAAAGTACGATTTTTCATCTGCAAGAGGTAGTTATATTGTGTTTGAAGTGCTCTATGTGTTGGTTTTAGAACTGACAAAAGCGTATTCAGCTAGGAAAGTCATGTTCTATCGCAAGGAAGAGTGCTTCACCTTTTTGTAAAACGTACTCTGCTGATTTTGGTCAGGCGAACCACTTTTTGCTACTCGTGAGTTTTGGCTAGCAAAACTCCGCTGCGCTGAGCACTAACAACCTTCGGGTTGGAGCGCAGTGTGTTCCTGGTCAGCGGAGATAGGTGGATTTGAGCGGTTGTTATCCACGACTGCTTCTACAGTTGCTGTTTCGATTTTTCAAGAGTTCTCTCTACAAACCAGCATTTTGAACTCTCTGCCATTTTTCTGAACTCTCCCTTCAACGGGAATCCCGGACTCTGTCGTTTTTTTGGAGTCCTGGGACTGCCATCAAGTTCTTCTGGCAGCTCTACTTTGTAACGGGCGCCTCGGACTCCGGCTGCCATTTTTCGCCTGAGGTTTTCCTTTACAGAGGGCGCTTCGGACTCTGCCATTATTTTCGAGGTTTTCCGTTACAAAGGGCGTTTGGACTCTGTCATTTTTCGGGAGTCTTCCTTTGTAACGGGCGCCTCGGAGTCTGTCGTTTTTCCGAGGCTTCCCATTATCAAAGGACATTTTGGACTCTGCCATTTTTTTAGATAGTTATCCTTTATAACGGGCGGCTCGGACTCTGTCGTTTTTCAGAGGCTTCCCTCTACAAAGGACGTTTTGGACTCTGTTATTTTGGGGGCTCTTCTGTTGTAAGGGGCGCCTCGGACTCTGTCGTTTTCCGAGGCTTCCTTTTACTGGGTGCTTTGGACTTAGTCATTTTGTACAGGTCGTCTTTTACCACAGGCCTCTCTGACAGCTACTTTTATAGACTTTCCTTTATAAAAGGCACTTTGGACTTTGTCATTTTTGCCGAGGCTACCTTTTACCTAATGGCCTCTCCGACAGTTATTTTACTAGATTCTCCGTTACAAAGGGACTTTGTCATTCTTTGTAGAGACACTACTTAAACATTAATACTGCGCTACGGTAGTAACGCCTGATCAGTTACTGACATTGTGACCATGACGATTGTGATGTCTCGCTCCGCACATTTGTCCACAGCACTCTGGAGTCGGTCTCTTCCTCGTCACCTTCATTAGTGGGCGCATAACACTGGATGACGTTCAGCTTGATCTTTTTCTTGGTTCTAAAGGCTGCTGTGAATTCTTGGCCCACAGCGCTCTCTGTGCCGCTGGTGACAGCATGAATGCTACACCTTTTGTATGGGGGGCATTCTCCTCTTCATGACCTGAATACAGAATTATCTCCCAACTTAACAGCCTTTTCTGGCCAGACTGCGTCCATCTGGCTTCACTACTGATACCTAGCAAGGAAAGGTTGTACTTTTGCATTTCCGCTGCTATCTGGGCGGCCTTACCGCTCTGGTCTTGACATTCCATGTGCCCATGGTTGTGTCCCTGGATAGAGAGAGGCGGCTTGGTCCTGTGGCTTCCGAAGACTTCCGGTTTTCACCACAGGAGTCATAAATCTTCTGGTAGAAGAACCTTCCTCCTCCAGGAAAGGAATTGCTGTTTGTCTTTTCGTCGGCGGTTTTGTAGCTATTTCCTTATTTGCAGGGTGGGGGAGCTACCCCCACGCCCAACCCCTTTCTAGGAGGACCAGGGGTTTTCTGAGGGTCGCCTTCCCTTAGACCATGTTGGTTCACGGCACCTTATTTCATTCGGTGCACCCCTCTCGCGAGGGACCCCCTATCCACCACCCAGGGGACGCGCCTCAACGCCATATGGTATACTGCAATATAGTCTATATGAAATGAGATCTTCGTTTCACGTGTTTTATTGTAGTTAGTACTGAGTGCAAGTGACTGGGCTTGTGTGTGTGAACTTGGCATCTTGACACGAAGCAAACATTTACATTCACGGGTCACACAAATATTGCACGCAGAATTTGGTGTCGAAGGCTTGTGTGAGGCGACATACACTTATGGATGTTCATTGACTAACCCCTGTAGTAACTAACTCCTATTTAGGTCCCCCTTGAATTATATGATCGTAGAAACCCCTGCAGTGGTTACGTGGGCTAATTTATGCGTATGCTGTCTTTCGCGTGCTCCGTGTGTCGCCGCCATGATGACAGCATGTCACACTTTTAGTGTTTTACTTTCGTTTAAGCCTCGTGTCCCAATCATCGAAAATGGCGCAGCAATTAATCAGTTCGATTGTTTGTTTGTTTGTTTCAAGTGAGGATCTGAAGATCATAGACAAATGCATCTTCTATGATTTTTTACAAGAGCACGTGAGGGTAGTGATAGGCAATAGGCAGAAAGAGCCAGAAAGTTTCATAATTTGCACGCCGGTTTCATAAGTCGCACATCAGTTCAGTTATCGTAACCTGCCGGCGTTTAAAACAGAGACCGTCAACATGACTAAACATCGGAGATAACAAATCGTTTGTGGAATGGAACATTTTTGTTGTTACATCGAAACCTTTGTATATGCGAAGTAAGTTGTGTGGTCAGGACCCCAGGAAACGGTCTGGCTTTTGTTATATCCCACCTTGTTATAGGCGAAGTTGACTGTATTATCTTTCTCCAGTTTGTTTCAGCACTGAATAAATGCATCATATGTTGATCAGTGTGTATGTGCGTGTGTTTGTGTGTGTGTGTGTGCTTGCGCGTGTGTATGTGTGTGTGTGTGTGAGAGAGAGAGAGAGAGAGAGAGAGAGAGAGAGAAAGAGAGAGAGAGAGAGAGAGAGAGAGAGAAAGAGAGAGAGGGAGAGAGAGAGAGAGGGAGAGAGAGAGAGAGAGAGAGACATAGGAAATATGACGCATAACATACTGAAACAAATGGTCATTCATTACCGATGAGGCTGACATTTATGTGTTTATATAGTATTAGTGTCAAGAAACATTTGGATTCCCGGGACCCCCCCCCCCTCCCCCCCCCTTATTTAGCAGTAATGTTCTATTGTGTTGTCTTGTGGTAATCAATTAGCAGGATATTCTGTTGTTACCTGTGGTATGGTATCTCTGCCACTCCGCGAATATGTGTCTGTAGCTGTGAAGGGATGTAGGTAAGACGGGTAAAATACTTTACTTACGCCTGTCACCCCTACCCGGGTATAGGCAGTCTCCTGTCCTGTGCTTCTCCTTCGATTTTACTCCAGTTGGTTCCCAGTCTCTTGATGTCTGCTTGGAGGTCTCGACGCCAGGAGTTTCTCGGCCTACCTCTTTTCCTCTTTCTCTGGGGGTTCCATGACAATGCCTGCCTAGTGATACTGGAAGCTGGCTTTCTCAGACTGTGACCAAACCATCCCCATCTTCTTCGCCCAATTTCATTCTCTGCTGTTATCTGCTCTGTTCTCTCCCAGAGTCTGACTTTGCTGATCTTCTCTGGCAAGTGGATTTTCAAAATTCTTCTAAGGCAACTGTTTATGAAGATCTGTACTCTGTTGACAGTGGTTGTTGTCAATCTCCAAGTATCTGCTCCATATAGGAGAACTGCTTTTACATTGGAGTTGAAAATCCGGATTTCGGTGTGTTGTGACAGCTCTCTAGAACTCCACACTTTTTTCAGCTGGAGAAAGGCTGCTTTGGCTTTACCGATTCTTCCTCTGACATCTGCATCAGTGCCGCCTTTTTTGTCTATGATGCTCCCGAGCAAGCCTCGTGGTCTTGTCCTGCATTTGTTGATGAGTGTGGAACAGTAATGCCAAGTCATCTGCAAAATCGAGGTCGTCAAGCTGTGTCCACAGTGTCACTGTATTCCACTTCGTCTGTGCTCTGTGGTCCTCTTCATGACCCAGTCTATGGCCAGTAGGAAGAGAAGCGGAGACAGCAGACACCCCTGCCTGACACCGGTTCTGACATAGAGCTCCCTGGTGAACTGCCCTTCGTGGATCACGTGACATGTCATGCCATCGTAGCTGCTCTTGATCAGGCGGACGAGCTTTGTGGGTACACCGTAGTGTCGTAGGAGTTTCCACAGAGTCTCTCGGTCCACGCTGTCAAATTCTTTCTCGTAATCCACAAAGTTGACGTACAGCGGGGAGCTCCACTCCAGAGACTGTTCCACGATGATGCGGAGAGTGGCGATCTGGTCTGTACATGATCGGTTTTTCCTGAATCCTGCTTGCTGGTCTCTCTGCTGGGGGTCAACGGAGCTCTTCATTCTCTCCAGGATGATCCTGTTGAAGACCTTTCCTGGTACTGACAGCAAGGTGATTCCTCTGTAGTTGGAACACTTGCTGAGGTCACCTTTCTTGGGAAGCTTGATTAGGTGCCCCTCCTTCCAGTCAGCCGAAATCACCTCCTCTTCCCAGATCTTTCCAAACAGTGGGTACAGCATCTCTACTGCTTTCAGAGACTCAGCTGGGATGCCATCTGGCCCAGCTGCTTTGTTCTTCAAAAATGCCACTGCTCTTCTGATCTCTTCCCGGCTGGGTCTGTGACAGCTGATGGGTAGGTCGGTCTCTGCTGGCTGGATGTCTGGGGGGTCGGGTGGGCTGGGTCTGTTCAGTAACTCTTCAAAATACTCGGCCCATCTGTCGAGTTGGTCTGCTCTGTCTGCAATAGGCTTGCCTTCTTTGTCTTTTACTGGTCTTTCTGTATGGCCATACTTGCCCGACAATCTTCAGGTAATGTCGTAGAGCTGTTTCATGTTGCCGCTGCCTGCTGCCTTTTCTGCCTCTGCTGCCAGGCTGTCTGTGTAGGCCCTCTTGTCTGCCCTGATACTCCTCTTCACCTCGCGGTTGGCTTCCGAGTATTCCTTCTGTGCCCTTGCTTTGGCTGCTCTCGTGCGACTGTTGTTGACAACTGCTTTCTTCTGCTTCCTCACTTCTATCTTCTTCAAGGTCTGTGCCGACAGCCAGTCCTTGTGATGGTGTTTTCTGAACCCTACAGTGTCTTTGCAGGTTGAGTTCAGCGCCTCTCTAACTGCCTTCCACTGCTGCTCTGTGGTGACCGCCTCCTCTTCATTTACTAGCTCCTGTAGCGCTTGAAACCGGTTAGACAGCACCAGTTTGAACTCTTCTCTCACTCCAGTCTCTCTCAGGAGACCTACATTATAGCGCTGTCTTCTTGTTGTCTCTGTGCAGCTTTTCTTTAACTTGAGCTTTATTCTTAAGGTGAGCAGATGGTGGTCTGAGGCGACATCTGCTCCCCTCCTCACTCGAACATCTTGAAGGGATCTTCTAAATTTCTTGCTAATGCAAATTTGGTCTATTTGGTTCTCTGTAGTATGGTCAGGTGAGACCCACGTTGCTTTGTGTATTCTTCTGTGTGGGAAGATGCTGCCTCCAATGACAAGTCTGTTTAGAGCACAAAAGTCTACAAACCTCTCCCCGTTCTCACTCATCTCCGGCCTAGTCCCTGTCTCCCCATCACCTCTTTGTATCCGGTGTTGTCCTCCCGTATTTTGGCATTAAAATCGCCCATGACGATGGTGATGTCTCGCTCCGCACATTTGTCCACGGCACTCTGGAGTCGGTCGTAGAACTCTTGTTTCTCTTCCTCGTTACTGTCTAATGACAGTGGGCGCATAAGACTGGATGACGTTCAGCTTGAGCTTTTTCTTTGTTCTAAAGGCTGCTGTGATAATTCTTGGCCCAAAGACTTTGTTCTAAAGGCTGCTGTGATAATTCTTGGCTCAGCGCTCTCTGTGCCACTGGTGACCGCATGAATGCTACTCCTTCTGTATGGGGGGTATTCTCCTCTTCATGACCTGAATACAGAATCATCTCCCCACTTAACAGCCTTTTCTGGCCAGAGTGCGTCCATCTGGCTTCACTCATACCTAGCAGGGAAAGGTTGTACTTTTGCATTTCCGCTGCTATCTGGGCGGCCTTGCCGCTCTGGTACATGGTCTTGACGTTCCATGTGCCCATCGTTGTGTCCCTGGATAGAGAGAGGCGGCTCGGTCCTGTGGCTTCCGAAGACTTCCGGCTTTCACCACAGGACGTCATCATAAATCTTCTGGACGTCATAAACCTTTCTCCTCCAGGAAAGGAATTACTGTTTGTCTTTTCGTCGGCGGTTTTGTAGCTATTTCCTTTTTTGCAGGGTGGGGAAGCTACCCCCACGCCCAACCCCCATACTAGGAGGACCAGGGGTTTTCTGTCGGGGTCACCTTCCCTTAGACCATGTTGGTTCACGGCACCTTATTTCATCCGGTGCACCCCTCTCGCGAGTGACCCCCTATCCACCACCCAGGGGACGCGCCTCAACCCCAGCACGAGGAAGACGGGTAAAATGGTTTTGTTCAAATCATGCTTGAGTCGCATTTTGACAAAGACGCCTGCATTGGCCCACGTACGCACCGAGGCCCCTGCACAGGAGGGAGGGGGTGGAGTAGAGAGAGAGAGAGAGAGAGAGAGGTGGTGGGGAGGGGGGGGGGGCAGCGAGCGATGACTTGAATGACCTGCCATCGTGCGTGACGGCCTGACTTAACCAGACTAGCCTTACTCGTACTTTTCGTGGTTTTTGTCACCGATACGCCGACCGTTGACCGACTGTAGTCCGTGCAAATTGTCTGTGGCCAGTCAAATCAGGTGACTGTATACTCGAGTGGCATCCCAAATCAGAGGTTACTGTTATATTTTATGTGTTAACTCTCTCTCTCTCTCTCTCTCTCTCTCTCTCTCTCTCTCTCTCTCTCTCTCTCGATCGATCGACTTTGTGTGTGTGCTTGTGTGTGTGACACGTGTGCGCGCGCGCACCCTCGCACGCACGCACATACACCCGCGCGCACATACGCACGCACAAACACGACTGAGCTGAAATGTTATTTTTTAAGGATGGAGACAGTAGTCTCTCTCTGTCTCTGTCTCTCTTTCTCTCTCTCCTTTGTGTGTGTGCGTGCGCGCGCGCACCCTCACACCGACGCACGCACACACACACACACATACACGCGCGCACACGCACACACACGCACACAGTGAAGGAGGTTAGGTAAGACGACACGTGCATAAGGTCAAAGCCCTGTCATTTCACCAATGAATCTGTTCAAATCACCGGAGGTAACGCTTGAATCGCACTTTTACAAAGACACCTGCATTGGCGCACGTAATAAATAATAATAATACATAGTATTTATATGGCGCATTTCTCATATTTATAAATAACTCGATGCGCAGGACATAGCCGCGAACAAGCACGCTCACGTGACACACGCGCATTCCCTCACACACTGTACATAAACACAAAACATTCGCGTGGTGCTAAGGGCAAGCTCGAGCGAGCTACTGAAATGTTTGGAAATTTAAATTTTTTTTTTTTATATTTTTGAAATTTGATTAAGTGGACTGAAATTAATACCAAATTCGTGGGGGAGGAAAGAGCCGGAGTACCCGGAGAAAGAACCCCCGACGGTCCGCCCGAAATTAATGGTGACACTTACTAGAGGAGAAAAGTCCGACGCCGGAACCGGGTATCGAACCTCGCACCTCTTACATTGGTAGCAGGCGCTTTTACCGCTGCGCCACAGACCGCTGAACACGTACGCACCAAAGCCCCTGCAGAGGAGGGGGTGGGGTGGGGTGGGGGTGGTGGAGTAAAGAGAGAGAGGGGGGAAGTGGGGGGGGGAAGCCAGCGGTAAATGACATGCCGTCGTGCGTCACGGCCTAACTTAGCCAGACTAACCATACTCATACTTTTCGGGTTTTTTGTCACCGACACGCCGACCGTTGACCATATTCAGTAAGGTACTTTGTGTGTCGTCCGTGCAACTCGTCTGTGGACAGTCAAACAGGTGACCGTACCGTCAATCGAGTGACAGCCTCTCTCTCTCTCTCCTTTGTGTATGTTTGCCGTGTGTGTGCGTGTGTGTGTGTGTGTGTGTGTGTGTGTGTGTGTGTGTGTGTGTGTGTGTGTGTGTGTGACACGCGTGTGCGCGCGCACCCTCGCACGCACGCACGCACACACACACATACACGCGCGCGCACACTTACAATGAACAATATTGACTTACATTTTGTCTGATCCAAGGATAAATTGCAGCCTAGTGGGACGTAGTCATTACATCTGCTACGTGCACAGGCGTGGTCCTGTCTACATACCCTGATATGTACCGAACGAGAAGCGTCCACTGAACAACTTTGCAACAGACAGTCAGTACGTGTTTTAGAGGCGTCAAACGCGAGGGCGAGGTCTTTTTCAAAGCTCACCTGAGATTTCTCAAGCTAAATTGACTAACGGCGTGTCGCTCACCACTTTACCGTACTCAAGAAAGGCAACTCCAGTTTAGCGGCACGTCATCGCAGCGGCCATAAGTATCCTACAAGAAATAGGAAGACAGGGAAACACGCAGACATGTCTAATTGTTAAATGTGTTTAATTAGTATGACTTTCGAACAACTGATCACACTGAGCCGACTTTTGTCCGTCCCGCCGCACGTGTTTTTGGGCCTTGCCGCTAGGTCGGTCAAACCGCTCACTGAGTTGACGCAGTTTAAAAGTAAGCTCGGGCCTATATAAGGCACGCAGAGTCATGTCGCCGTGGGACATGACATAGGACTATCGCCGTTGCCGGTCCCAAGCCCGGATGAGAAAGGCGGAGGGAAAACCTACGTCAAAACTACAAGGAAAACTACGCCAAAACTGCTAGTTCCCGTTCACTTTTAGTGCCAGTGGGACACTAAACTGGAACAAACAACAACACATCGGCCAGTGCACATAGAACGTGAGATACACTGCAATCACACGTGAAACCCTATCAATTTTACGTAGGCCTACCACACGAACTTAATCTGTAGCATACTGACACAGTAAGACACATATTATGACAGCCACACTCCATGTGCACCTGTGGAATAGGGCTGTGACAACTGCTGCCTTGGGGAATACAGATGCAGGCAGTGTGGCTCTCAAATGCTCCGGCTGATTATTTGTCAGTATCGACTGCTGCAGGATTAGTTCCTGTGTACACCTAGGTAAAGCTGCCGGATAAGACTGTGACTTCTGTGTGTCTCATGCTGTCTCCGGCCACGGTGTGCACTCCGACTGGACACCAAATCTGCAGCGTACCTTATAAGGGCCCCTTATAAACTCCGCAAACTCCGCAAACTCAGTTCAGTTGTGAGCTCTGGGCCTAGCTGGGTATTTTAAAAGCACTGACGTGCGGGACAGAACGTAAAGACTGAATCTCAGCTTTAAAGGCCACAACCGGCCCGCTATAGTCAGAACATTGTGATGTCATTAGTTTAATTAATTTTCGTGGCTTAATTAAGATGCTGTGAACGTGGTTCCCGCACTTAAAAATACGTATTATATGTCGCTTACAACACTACGTGGTGATTGTCTCTAACATTGTGCAGAGTTTATGTGTTACTATTATTATGGTAGTAGCTTGATTTTTGCACAGAAAAAATCGAATGCAAGCATTTCTATTTGGAACTTCAAGTCCACAAAATTGGAACTTCTCCCACACATCAACAGTTGGTTCAGTTGTGCCGTATACGGACGCTTTCACAAAAATACTAAAAGGAGAACTTCTGTGATAGGTCAATAATAATGTGCAAAAAGTAATCAAGAGCGGGAGGGGGGTGGGGATGAAAAGAGAGTGCAACTTGTACTGCCAGGTAACTTCTAAAAATTGT
Organism: Semisulcospira habei; assembly: GCA_036245525.1. NCBI lineage: Eukaryota > Metazoa > Mollusca > Gastropoda > Semisulcospiridae > Semisulcospira > Semisulcospira habei. The sequence goes on along the minus strand of BTPG01000002.1, from coordinate 188,044,466 downwards.
ACTGGTTATTTTAGGGGCAGTGTCATGTAGTTCCGCGCTTGTCAGGAGGCATCACTGCACCCACATTGTTCCCGTCCCTGCCCGCAACATTATACTTCACCTCTGACCCGACACTGTAGCATCAGGCAATCCTTCCCATGGTACACCGTTTGTGTCAAAACTAAGTTTACCTTTATATATATCACAGACCAACACGCATTGTTATGGTATTTATATGGCGCATTTCTCATATTTATAATATAACTCAATGCGCAGAATGTAGCCGCGAAATGAACCCAACAAGCACGCTCACGTGAATCACACGCATTCACTGACACCCTGTACGTAAACACAGAACATTCACGCTCAAGCGAGCTACTGACGGTATTTGAAAATCGTTTTGTATTTGAAATTTTATTAAGTTGGCTGAAACTGATACCAAAGTGAAGGGGGTGGAAGAGCCGGAGTACTTACTCACTTACTTACGCCTGTCACCCCTACCCGGGTATAGGCCGTCGACGAGAGACCTCCAGCAACTCCTGTCCTGTGCTTCTCCTTCGATTCTACTCCAGGTGGTTCCCAGTCTCTTGATGTCAGCTTGGAAGTCTCGACGCCAGGAGTTTCTCGGCCTACCTCTTTTCCTCTTTCCCTGGGGGTTCCATGACAATGCCTGCCTAGTGATACTGGAAGCTGGCTTTCTCAGGCTGTGACCGATCCATCCCCATCTTCTTCGCCCAATTTCATTCTCTGCTGTTATCTGCTCTGTTCTGTCCCAGAGTCTGACGTTGCTGATCTTCTCTGGCCAGTGGATTTTCAAAATTCTTCTAAGGCAACTGTTCATGAAGGTCTGTACTCTGTTGACTGTGGTTTTTGTCAATCTCCAAGTCTCTGCTCCATATAGGAGAACTGCTTTTACATTGGAGTTGAAAATCCGGACTTTGGTGTGTTGTGACAGCTCTCTGGAACTCCACACTTTTTTCATCTGGAGAAAAGGCTGCTCTGGCTTTACCGATTCGTGCTCTGACATCTGCATCAGTGCCGCCTTTTTTGTCTATGATGCTCCCGAGATAGGTGAAGGACTCCACCTCCTCCAACGGGGTGCCAGCAAGCAAGATTGGTTCTTCCCTGGTTGTGTTCAGCCTCATTGTCTTTGTTTTCTGTTTGTGAATGGTGAGTCCCACTTGGGACGAGATGTCAGCAAGCTTTGTGGTCTTGTCCTGCATTTGTTGATGAGTGTGGGACAGTAATGCCAAGTCGTCTGCAAAATCGAGGTCGTCAAGCTGTGTCCACAGTGTCCACTGTATTCCACTTCGTCTGTGCTCTGTGGTCATCTTCATGACCCAGTCTATGGCCAGTAGGAAGAGGAACGGAGACAGCAGACACCCCTGCCTGACACCAGTTCTGACCTGGAGCTCTCTGGTGAACTGCCCTTCGTGGATCACGCGACATGTCATGCTATCATAGCTGCTCTTGATCAGGCGGACGAGCTTTGTGGGTACACCGTAGTGTCGTATGAGTTTCCACAGAGTCTCTCGGTCCACGCTGTCAAATGCTTTCTCATAATCCACAAATTTGACATACAGTGGGGAGCTCCACTCCAGAGACTGTTCCACGATGATGCGGAGAGTGGCGATCTGGTCTGTACATGATCGGTTCTTCCTGAATCCTGCTTGCTGGTCTCTCAGCTGGGGGTCAACGGAGCTCTTCATTCTCTCTAGGATGATCCTGTTGAAGACCTTTCCTGGTACTGACAGCAAGGTGATTCCTCTGTAGTTGGAACACTTGCTGAGGTCGCCTTTCTTGGGAAGCTTGATTAGGTACCCCTCCTTCCAGTCAGCTGGCATCACCTCCTCTTTCTCTTTGGAAAGATCTGGGAAGAGCCGGAGTACCCGGAGAAAGAACCCCCGACGGTCCGCCCGAATTAACGGTGACACTTACTAGAAGAGAAAAATCCGACGCCGGAACCCGGAATCGAACCTCGCACCTTTAGCATTGGTGGCAGGCGCCTTAACCACTGCGCCACGGACCGCCCCAATATATATATAATTTCTTAACAGTGCCAGAGTGGCATTAGTCGGATTTGTAATCTATAGTCTTCGGAGAATCAAAAACAGTCGGGACAAGCTCTGGGGGTTCACGTCACAATCAGTGTTTGGCAACCAGACTATGACATTACAATAAAACTTTATTGTCTGTTGGAGTCAAGGCACGACATAAATTTGCTTTTGGCTCGTCATAAAACAACAAGACAAGAAACTGATAAACACTGTAAGAACAAACATTTAAGTTATCAATGCAGGAATCGATAGCAAGATGGGCGGTAACGTTATGTAAATCACATATTATATATCACGTCGCTATAATCATGAGTTTCCTAGAAAGTACAGACGTTGGTTTGCTTTTTTTCACAATCAGATCAGTGTTTCCAGTAAAAGACAGCCTACTATCCACGACTGTGTATTTAATTTCAGTGACCACGTAAACAGATTGATTATTAATAGTTAACGGACAGACCTAAGTACAAATAATAATAATAATAATAATAATAATAATAATTTATAAGGCGCCTATACATGGTTAGATGCTCTAGGCGCCTTACATATGAACAAGAAAAATATTACACAAAAAGTGGCAATGCCAAAACCACATGTACAATTACACAAAAGAACAGAAAATGACTAAATACATGAACACTGGTTAATCACGATTGCAAAAGATAGGTTTTAAGACTGTGTCCGTTTAAAACTGGCACTGGACTCGCTGTGTCTCAAAGATTTAGGAAGATCATTCCAGACTGATGGACAAAACGTGTGTATAATATACATACATTCATTTTGTCAAACAATTCTAGCAAAACACATTTTTATGCAAAACACTTTATAAGTTATCTCACCTCATATATTAACGGTCACACAAAAATGAATGGAAACTGCACTAAAGGCAATAGTTTTGCTTCTTATCTATATTCGACATTGGCGTATAGGATAGTTGTGTTTCCCTGGCCGAGACGTTAATATAGATAAGAAAGGGCCGTTCTACGAGCGGCGTACAGCACGAAGCTTGTCGCGGCTAGACCTTAGACCCAAGCTGGATTGTGGAGGTGCTTCATTTCTGGACCTTTCCGGTCACGCACGGCTCATGGTACTAATTACCCGAGTCTGCAGCCCAAGCTGGCCAAACATCTCTAGGGATCTAGAGCGCGGAGGCGCGGCACGTGCCGCCCGCCAACTGTGTTAATCCGCATTAAAACTTAATGCCAGCAATGCCAGAGCCCTTGTAGCAAGAAGGCGGTTTGTTTCCTCCGGACATGTCCGGCGTCAATCGGCGCCACTCGCCCTGATTCATCGCTTGATCTTGCAGCCCTGCCGCACTGTTAGCTACCCCGCGTGGCCAAAAGCCTCCGTGACACTTTGGGTTAATACTGCACATCCCGGCGTAAATGATTATTATCATGTGATAATAATGCTCTACGGACTTTGTGCATTTTGTATTTCAGATATTAATTGAAGCGGCAAATTGCAGAGGAAATAGAAAGAAATAAATTGCCCTACTTTACATGGGCATGCATTTATTTTAATGGAAACCTTTAAAATAATTCTATTTTTTCTGTTAGTGAAAACATTACTTAATTTTTATTTGTAGCTGTAAGTACTTCAGAAACTACTAACTGCTAACTCACTGAAACAAACGAAATCCACACGGAGATTAAATTATACCTGACCTCCTGTTACGAAAACTAAACCATTCATGCTAAGTTCGACCGATTAAATGCGAGCTTTACCTAATATTTTATTGTCCAGACTAATTTAATTTAACTTATTCATAACAATTGAAAGTGTTATACCCTGCATCAACATATTCATGCACTTCCCATCGAAACCTTACGGCCACATGCCCTGCATGTGAATGACTCGCTTCTGACTTTGGCCACAGTGGCTGATCGCAGTGTCGCAGGGCAACGAAACAGAGACTTGTGGCGTCTGAGAATTACAGGTTTTAACACCACACGCCAATTGGCTTGTTTCACACAGGCGCGAACACAGGCGTACATCGTGTTGCGCCGAGACAGATAGTGCCACTCTTGTGATTTCAAAACTTAGTTCAGCCATCCCGGACATGTATGACGAGGATATTCTTAGTTTCCGGTCAAAACTTGTGTAAGAATCTATGTACCCTGGGTGGTGGATAGGGGGTCCCTCGTGAGAGGGGTGCACCGAATGAAATAAGGTGCCGTGAACCAACATGGTCTAAGGGAAGGTGACCCCGTCAGAAAACCCCTGGTCCTCCTAGTAAGGGGGTTGGGCGTGGGGGTAGCTTCCCCACCCTGCAAAAAAGGAAATAGCTACAAAAACGCCGACGAAAAGACTAACAGTAATTCCTTTCCTGGAGGAGGAAGGTTCTTCTACCATAAGACTTATGACGTCCTGTGGTGAAAGCCGGAAGTCTTCGGAAGCCACAGGACCGAGCCGCCTCTCTCTATCCAGGGATACAACCATGGGCACATGAAACGTCAAGACCATGTACCAGAGCGGCAAGGCCGCCCAGATAGCAGCGGAAATGCAAAAGTAATACCTTTCCCTCCTAGGTATCAGTGAAGCCAGATGGACGCAGTCTGGCCAGAACAGGCTGTTAAGTGGGGAGATGATTCAGTATTCAGGTCATGAAGAGGAGAATGCCCCCCATACAGAAGGTGTAGCATTCACGCTGTCACCAGTGGCACAGAGAGCGCTGATGGACTGGGAACCTCTTGGGCCAAGAATTATCACAGCAGCCTTTAGAACCAAGAAAAAGCTCAAGCTGAACGTCATCCAGTGTTATGCGCCAACTAATGCCAGTGACGAGGAAGAGAAACAAGAGTTCTACGACCGACTCCAGAGTGCCTTGGACAAATGTGCAGAGCGAGACATCACCATCGTCATGGGCGATTTTAATGCCAAAATAGGGGAGGACAACACCGGATACGAAGAGGTGATGGGGAGAGAACGGGGAGAGGTTTGTAGACTTTTGTGCTCTAAACCGACTTGTCATTGGAGGCAGCATCTTCCCACGCAGAAGAATACACAAAGCAACTTGGGTCTCATCTGACAGAGAACCAAATAGACCATATCTGCATTAGCAAGAATTTTAGAAGATCCCTTCAAGATGTTCGAGTGAGGAGGGGAGCAGATGTCGCCTCCGACCACCATCTGCTTACCTTAAGAATGAAGCTCAAGCTAAAGAAAAGCCGCTCAGAGACAACAAGAAGACAGCGCTATAATGTAGGCCTCCTGAGAGAAACTGGAGTTAGAGAAGAGTTCAAACTGGTGCTGTCCAACCGGTTTCAAGCGCTACAGGAGCTAGTAAATGAAGAGGAGGCGGTCACCACAGAGCAGCAGTGGAAGGCAGTTAGAGAGGCGCTGAACTCAACCTGCAAAGACACGGTAGGGTTCAGGAAACACAAGGACTGGCTGCCGGCACAGACCTTAAAGAAGATAGAAGTGAGTACGCAGAAGAAAGCAGTTGTCAACAACAGTCGCACGAGAGCAGCCAAAGTAAGGGCACAGGGGGAATACTGGGAAGCCAGCCGCGAGGTGAAGAGGAGTATCAGGGCAGACACAGACAGCCTGGCAGCAGAGGCAGAAAAGGCAGCAGGCAGCGGCAACATGAAACATCTCTACGACATTACCAGAAGATTGTCAGGCAAGCATGGCTCAAGAGGAGAATGCCCCCCATACAGAAGGTGTAAAGACCAGTAAAAGACAAAGAAGGAGCAGACAGAGCAGACCAACTCGACAGATGGGCCGAGTATTTTGAAGAGTTACTGAACAGACCTAGCCCACCCGACCCCCCAGACATCCAGCCGGCAGAGACCGACCTACCCATCAGCTGTGACAGACCCAGCCGGGAAGAGATCAGAAGAGCAGTGGCATTTTTGAAGAACGGCAAAGCAGCAGGCCCAGATGGCATCCCAGCGGAGTCTCTGAAAGCAGACCTATAGACAACAGTGGAGATGCTGTACCCACTGTTTGGAAAGATCTGGGAAGAGGAGGTGAAGCCGGCTGACTGGAAGGAGGGGTACCTAATCAAGCTTCCCAAGAAAGGCGACCTCAGCAAGTGTTCCAACTACAGAGGAATCACCTTGCTGTCATTACCAGGAAAGGTCTTCAACAGGATCATCCTGGAGAGAATGAAGAGCTCCGTTGACCCCCAGCTGAGAGACCAGCAAGCAGGATTCAGGAAGAACCGATCATGTACAGACCAGATCGCCACTCTCCGCATCATCGTGGAACAGTCTCTGGAGTGGAGCTCCCCGCTGTACGTTAACTTTGTAGATTACGAGAAAGCATTTGACAGTGTGGACCGAGAGACTATGTGGAAACTCCTACGACACTACGGTGTACCCACAAAGCTCGTCCGCCTGATCAAGAGCAGCTACGATGGCATGACATGTCGCGTGATCCACGAAGGGCAGTTCACCAGGGAGCTCCAGATCAGAACTGGTGTCAGGCAGGGGTGTCTGCTGTCTCCGTTCCTCTTCCTACTGGCCATAGACTGGGTCATGAAGATGACCACAGAGCACAGACGAAGTGGAATACAGTGGACACAGCTTGACGACCTCGATTTTGCAGACGACTTGGCATTACTGTCCCACACTCATCAACAAATGCAGGACAAGACCACGAGGCTTGCTGACATCTCGTTCCAAGTGGGCCTCACCATTCACAAACAGAAAACAAAGACAATGAGGCTGAACGCAACCAGGGAAGAACCAGCCTTGCTTGCTGGCACCCCGTTGGAGGAGGTGGAGTCCTTCACCTATCTCGGGAGCATCATAGACAAAAAAGGCGGCACTGATGCAGATGTCAGAGCACGAATCGGTAAAGCCAGAGCAGCCTTTCTCCAGTTAAAAAAAGTGTGGAGTTCCAGAGAGCTGTCACAACACACCAAAGTCCGGATTTTTAACTCCAATGTAAAAGCAGTTCTATTTGGAGCAGAGACTTGGAGATTGACAAAAACCACAGTCAACAGAGTACAGACCTTCATGAACAGTTGCCTTAGAAGAATTTTGAAAATCCACTGGCCAGAGAAGATCAGGAACGTCAGGCTCTGAGAGAGAACAGAGCAGATAACAGCAGAGAATGAAATTGGGCGAAGAAGATGGGGATGGATCGGTCACAATCTGAGAAAGCCAGCTTTCAGTATCACTAGGCAGGCATTGTCATGGAACCCCCCAGGGAAAGAGGAAAAGAGGTAGGCCGAGAAACTCCTGGCGTCGATACCTCCAAGCAGACATCAGAGTTGCAGATATGCACACATACATGGAACCACATGGAGTAGAATCGAAGGAGAAGCACAGGACAGGAGTTGCTGGAGGTCTCTCGTCGACGGCCTATACCCTATATCCCCCCCCCCCCCTCCCATCTTCCTCTGCTCCTTTTGATCATTTAAGGTGCTGATGGAGGCTTGTAAGCTACTGACTTAATCTTTTTTCGCTAATAGTAATTTGATTTTATACTTTTTTAAAGTGATGAACCTACATTTGATGAGTTACCTGGTTACGGCTCAAGATCTGTGGCTACTCGGGATGACAATGACAGATTGACCAGGTTTGTATGTGTGCATATCTGCAACTCTGTTCAGACAATATCTCTAAAGTTATTGAACTGATATGCTCAGACTTTAATTGGTGATAATCAGTAGTGAAAGGGTGCATCAAGAACAAGAATCGTGTTCTTACCTCGAGGATCAAGGTCATTTGTTGTTGTTTTTTTTAATTTCAGGTCTGCTTGATGCTTTGATCTACTTAGTGATTTGCTTCATTGTATCTAACCCAATCTTTATCAGCACGTTTTGATTGATAAAGGATTGTTGATTGATTGATTGTACATTGCTTAACGTCCCGACAGCAACAAGGCTTTCTCAGGACGTGCCTGCACTGCTTGTGAAAAAAAAACTAAACAGAAAATTGAATGTATGTCGCCAGCCGGTCAAATACGTTAAATAAACCTACAACATGGGGCCTAAATAAAGCTAAGACCATTTAGCAACACACATCCAATAGCAAGAGCTACAGGCAGTGCAGACAGTAGGGAGAGTTTTAAAAAGGCAAATACAGGTGAATGGACAAAGGGTAGACAGAAACACATGCCCCAGAATAGAGAGAAAAACCCACCCTGTGGGGCTGACCAGGGTGACCCTGGGAACTAAAAAATACCTAACCCCACCCAAGTCCCCCAGGGCAGACCCGGGTGGGGATGATTGATAAAGGAGAGCTGGTATCTCATGTTGTTGTTTTTTTTTCTGATTTGAATTTACTGATTTATTTCAGTGATGAGACTGCTGGCAGTGAACGACCACTACATGTTGATGCTGAAGTGGTCGTTCTAGGTCAACCTTCACGCTCAAATGATGTGGGCACATTGGCTGTGGAGTGGCACAACAGGTCGGGCACTGTCTCTTCCTGTCCTACGCCATACTCTGTCGCTGTTATAGCCATTTCAATATGTGTACACTACAGTATGTGTAGGCACTGCGCTCGGTGCTCTCTAATTCCTCACATAGGAAACATAGTCTTATTACTCTGTTTGCTGTAATGCGATGCACTGCATGATAACTTCTGTTGATCTTCAATTTTCAGTAAGAATTTATTTTCTTATCTGCCAATTCATTTATTACAGCCATTCTTCTCTTCATGTTTGAAACAGTATGAATTTCAGTCTGACTGGCTTTTTCTTTTTACAGGACGGATGTAGCTGTAGACTTAAAGTAAGTATCCCACACTTTTGCATGAGTGTTCTCCCAGTGAACCTGTTTACAATTGCTATTTTTATCCGAAAGTTGTCTTTTCCGGCTACAGCCAGATTTCCGGATTAAAAAAAAAAATCCCACTTAAAAAGTGCCCCAAGACCCTTGCTTCAGGATGAACTTTTTTTCGGTCCCACCCATGACTATTATTTTAATCCACAACGCCAACACTTGGTAGAGAGATACCTGTATACTGATTTGGCCAGCCTCTTTCAAAGGACAAGGGTAATAATGAGTTGATAAGCGTGGGTAATTTGCCTTATAAAAAACCAAAAGCTGGCCGCTCATTACTGCAGTTGGAGGAGGTAAAGAGATATTTTTAAAAACTCACATGTTGACAGACAGTAGAACTTTTTAGGTGTAGTAACTAACCTCTGTAATTATATCTGACACTTTATCTATATCTCGTAGTCTTGTCGACGGTTGGAGCACCACCGATGACTTTGCAACCAGCCTCTGTTCCTCTCTGTTCTCTGCCATTCTTAGCGTATTGCCCAGCTTCAGTCCTGTCCTTTCTGAGATAGTCCTCCCATCTTTTCCTCTGTTTTCCTCTCCTTCGTCCTCCTTGCACAGTGCCTTGCAGGATTGTTTTGGCGAGCCCTGCTGAACGCGTGACATGCCCATACCACTTCAGTTTGCGGTTTTTTCAATGGCTAATAGGGCCCGATGGCTTGCCTGATTCTGCGTCCTTGATGTGATCTCTGTATGACATGCCAAGCAGCCTTCGAAAACATCTCATGTCAGTGGCTTGAATCCGCCTTTCAAGGTCTGCTGTGAGGGTCCATGACTCGCAGGCATACAAGAACACTGAGCTGACTAAGGAGCACATAAGTCTGATCTTGGAGCAGAGTGTGATGTTTCTGTCCTTCCATATATGGTCTTCCGTTTTGTCAGTGCTGTTGTCTGCGCAATCATGGACAGTATTTGATGACAGTACTACACACCACAGAGACATTTTAAAGTGCGCCAAATACATTGTGAAGTGAACTTTCAATGGCTCCACCCTCTTTTGCTGACTAAATAAGAACTGTCGCAGCAACTAAATATTTTCAACAGTCACAGTGATTTGTACTCCCGGCAAAAAAGGGAGAGTTGAGTTCAGGTTTCCCATGTTCATAGTATGTTCAGCACATTTGACATTTGATTGACCTTTTGCCAAGATCACTGGTCTGAGAACAGTGTCACAGTCATGGGCTTTGCTGTTCTTGTTTCAGAGATAAATACAGTTGACGTTGTGCTTGTTTTTCAGTAATCAACTAAGAGCTCTCTTGCACTGTTTTTCAGGCACACAGTGGTAGAAGAAATCAGTGCACTCTTAGACCTCAGCACAGCACAGGCATAAAACAAATGCCCTGTATAAAGAATAAATGCCTTGAATAAAGAAGAAATTTTTAGGAAAGCTGTTAGTTTGTTTCATGTATATAAATGATCTTTGTTTTTGGTTTTAGTTGCTCATGTGCATCTGTCAGCTATCGTGAAACTTAAATGGTAGCATTTTCTCAGAGACTATTCAAAGCCACAGTCTTCAAACCTGCCCATAGGTAACTTTCTGGCAAGAATCTGATACCAAAAAGTAGTGTAGTGACAAAGTCACCACACTGTTAGTGGATATATAGTGTTTTGTTGGATTAGGGAAAGTACCATTTCCTGTAATGCATTTGCTTTAATGACCAAAAGCTATCTTAAGATGTCTCTTCTTTTTTTTCTTTAGAATCATACTTTTGATGTCATTTGTTTACGTTCAAGCTTTGTGGGAAGTTTGGCAAGAAACTGATACTAATAAGTAGTGTTGTGAAAAAAGTCACCGGTACGTTCATTTTAACGATGAGAACAATTTTTCATTACAACTGTAGTTTGGTCATTTGTGATATATAGCTAGTTTGTTCGTTTTTGATATTTTGGCTGTCTGTCTATACAGATGTGGTTGATCTGCCCCAGTCCCAGCCTTCCAAGAAACTAAAGACAGACAAGAAAGGTATGGACAGTTTCATCTGCTATTTTCATCTACGTTTACTGAAAAACGGCCTAAGTCATGCACGGGGGCCATAAGGGCTTTGCCATGCTTGTTGTCAATGTGGTTTAGGATGCCAGAGAAGAAGAAGTCAGGACACATTTGTAATGTTCAGTACGTTCATTTGAACAATGATAACAATTTGTTGTAACAACTGAAGTTTTTCTGATCTGTGGTTGTTTTTTTATAGGAAGTTTCTTTGTTTTTTTCTATACAGATTTGGTTGATCTGCCCCCGTCCCAGCCTTCCAGAAAGCAGAAGACAGACAAGAAAGGTATGGAATGGTTGTTTTTTTAGCGGACATGTACTTTTGGTCCACGTCGTTGACCTGTTCTGAATGTGGAGGTTCAGAAAAGGTGAGCAAATGTATAAAAAAAAATAAAAATTTGTGATACACTTTCAGTTTTCGAAACTACTTCATGCTTGTTTGTACAGTAATATGAAACTTGGCACAGACCTATAGTGCATTTGGGTGGGCAGTAGACAGTTTTTGGTGCCTAGCTTCTTTCAGGCGCATTTTCCAGTATCACAGTAATAACAAATGCACAATTGGTGATGATAACATTGGCCACTTCTAACTTAAAGGGTCATGAGTGTGTTGAAAATAAAAGGCTTTTGAATGTACTTTGGCCAGCTCTGAAGCCTAAATTGGCCCATATGTAGATCATAGTAGGGCCTGTTTAAGCATCACGGTCACTTGAGGTCAGTGGAAAGTTAGTTTTCTCTTGGAAGAGCCACGATGGCTTGTCATTCTACTCTTATTGTGTTCGCTTTGAACTTGTCCTTTTTTTTTCAGCTCGGAAAACCTGGACACGTATCGAGGAGCAGGCAGTACAGACTTACTTTGGCAATTATAGATTTTTTAAAGAGATGCTCTCATTCTTCGAAGGCAGAACATATGATAACTCCCATGATGCGACAAAGTAAGAAATAGATTTTTAGCATGTCAAATGTTCTTTCTCCTGAAGTGAGCATGTTTATGGTGCCAAGAACTGCTGATAAGAATAAACTTTGTCAGTTTTTTTGGACTATTTTAGCCATAGACTTCAAACGTGACCCAAAGATGCTTTGTGACAAAACCTTTCTAAGCAATTCAATCTCCGTGACCACTCTGTCCAGAAATAGGTAATAAAATAATAAGTAAAAAAAAAAGAAGGCATATTTTCACAAAGGTTCTTTCTCAAATACGTATTGTTTCCTCGAAATACATAGTAATGCCATTGATAATTATTTTTTGAAAAAATACATTTTAGAGAAAAATACATTTTTCAACTTTCAACCCAAACTTTATACTGAGATACCTTATACCTTTTGTGTATACTATTATGGATGACCCATCAGGTCAAAGATCACAAGAGATCATCTTCATGAGCCATAACGGCTTTTCCGTTCTTGTGTTTTTGGTGCCAAGAAAGCGCTCTAGTCATTTTTTTTATCTGCATTTTGTTGCCTTACATTCTTGTAATTTGATGTGTGTGCCAAGAAAGTTGTAGTTGTCTGTTCATGTTTAGTCTAGTCTGTTGAAGTGTTCATGCATTTTGCTGTGTATACTATTATGGATGACCCCTCACAAGAGATCATACTCATGAGCAATAACGGCTTTTCGGTTCTTGTGTTTTTGGTGCCAAGAAAATGGTAGCTCTCTAGTCATATTTTAATCTGCATTTTTTGCCTAACATTTTTGTTATTTGATGTGTGTGCCAAGAAAGTTGTAGTTGTCTGTTCATGTTTAGTCTAGTCGGAAGTGTTCATGCATTTTGCTGTCTTTTAATACTGTATCATGCAGGCTGTCTCAGTTGCTAGCTAGATGGTGTACGTTAGTTGTCAAATAAAATGTTGAACAAAATGGAGTTGCTTTGCTGTTAGTATGCTTGTATACATGTACTCTCTCTCTCTCCCTCTCGGGATCTGTTTGCAGATGACACGACCATACACACATCTAATAAAAATATTGCAACCATTAATAAGGTACTCCAACAAAGTCTTCATGAAGTAGTAGGCTGGTGCAGTGATAATCACATTAGTATTAATAATCACATTAGTATTCCAAAGACAAAGAGCATATTAGTTACTACACGTCAGAAACACCAGCGTGGCCTACCACCTTTAACACTCTCCTTAGATAGCCAGCCTGTTGAACAAGTAACTAGGCATCGCTTAATAGGCGTTATAGTGGACAACCAATTAAGCTAGGAGCCGCATACTGACTCTATATGCAAAACTATCTCCAAAAATCTCTTCCTGTTATCAAAACTACGCAATACTGATATCCATAAACTCTTTTTCCATGCGCATATCAAAACGCAAGTTACTAACATTGAAAAAACAGTTTGAATTCGATCGCTGTGTTTTACTGCACAAGATGATGCACGGAAAAGCCCCACCCTGTCTAAAATCTCTATTTTCCGACAATAATAGGAAAACTGAACACGAGAAATAGGCACCTTCCCAAAATTAAATTAGACATCTGTAAAACCAGCCTATCTTTTTTCAGGCGCTAAAGCGTGGAATATTTTACCTCCACACCTGAAATAAATTTGTAAGATTAGCGTCTTCAAAGATCGCCTCCATAAATATTTACTTCAGAACTAATGCTACTATTCGTATACTTAGTGACAAGTTTTCTATTACAGTGTTGCTGCAGATTATGTAATAGTTTGACTGCATTAACATGTCAGGTTCATACCTGTGTATATATATATATATATATATATATATATATATATATATATATATATATATATATATATATATATATATATATATATATATATATATATATATATATATATATATATATATATTTTAATTTTTTTTAATTTTTATTATTCATTTATTTAATTTTTATCTCAGGGTGTGTGTGTGTGTGTGGGGGGGGGGGATATCTTTGCTGTATCATGTCGTCTGATGTATTTTTATATGTGAAGAGTAGCGGGACAGTTTGGAAGATAGGTATTGCTATGCCTAAAACTTTTTATCATGAAAAAAAAACGTTTCATCGTCATCATCATCTCTCTCTCTCCCAGTCTCTCATGTAGTGAGGTACATTTAAAGAGACTCAATTCCCTACACAGACGGGCGGCCAAAATAATCTGCCGTGATCCACACCTAACCACAGAAGAAAAGCTCACAAAAGCAGGTCTCCTGCCTCTTCAAGATCGTTTCAAATATAACAAAGCGAAGTGTTGAAAGCGCAAAACACCTAAGTACATCTCTACTTTGCTCCGCGAAACATCAGAAAGCGTTAAATAGTCCCAAAACCAAGGATCGATCTATATAAAACCATCATATCCTTCTCAGGGACACATATCTGGAATGCTCTTTCCTTACTTACTTACTTACGCCTGTCACCCCTACCCGGGTATAGGCCGTCGACGAGAGACCTCCAGCAACTCCTGTCCTGTGCTTCTCCTTCGATTCTACTCCAGGTGGTTCCCAGTCTCTTGATGTCTGCTTGGAGGTCTCGACGCCAGGAGTTTCTCGGCCTACCTCTTTTCCTCTTTCCCTGGGGGTTCCATGACAATGCCTGCCTAGTGATACTGGAAGCTGGCTTTCTCAGACTGTGACCGATCCATCCCCATCTTCTTCGCCCAATTTCATTCTCTGCTGTTATCTGCTCTGTTCTCTCCCAGAGTCTGACGTTGCTGATCTTCTCTGGCCAGTGGATTTTCAAAATTCTTCTAAGGCAACTGTTCATGAAGGTCTGTACTCTGTTGACTGGTTTTTGTCAATCTCCATGTCTCTGCTCCATATAGGAGAACTGCTTTTACATTGGAGTTGAAAATCCGGACTTTGGTGTGTTGTGACAGCTCTCTGGAACTCCACACTTTTTTCATATGGAAAAAGGCTGCTCTGGCTCCGCACATTTGTCCACGGCACTCTGGAGTCGGTCGTAGAACTCTTGTTTCTCTTCCTCGTCACTGTCATTGGTGGGCGCATAACACTGGATGACGTTCAGCTTGAGCTTTTTCTTGGTTCTAAAGGCTGCTGTTATAATTCTTGGCCCAAGAGGTTCCCAGCCCATCAGCGCTCTCTGTGCCACTGGTGACAGCATGAGTGCTACTCCTTCTGTATGGGGTGCATTCTCCTCTTCATGACCTGAATACAGAATCATCTCCCCACTTAACAGCCTTTTCTGGCCAGACTGCGTCCATCTGGCTTCACTGATGCCTAGCAGGGAAAGGTTGTACTTTTGCATTTCCGCTGCTATCTGGGCGGCCTTGCCGCTCTGGTACATGGTCTTGACGTTCCATGTGCCCATGGTTGTATCCCTGGATAGAGAGAGGCGGCTCGGTCCTGTGGCTTCCGAAGACTTCCGGCTTTCACCACAGGACGTCATAAGTCTTCTAGTAGAAGAACCTTCCTCCTCCAGGAAAGGAATTACTGTTAGTCTTTTCGTCGGCGTTTTTGTAGCTATTTCCTTTTTTGCAGGGTGGGGAAGCTACCCCCACGCCCTTACTAGGAGGACCAGGGGTTTTCTGTCGGGGTCACCTTCCCTTAGACCATGTTGGTTCACGGCACCTTATTTCATTTGGTGCACCCCTCTCACGAGGGACCCAGGGGACGCGCCTCAACGCCGTTTGGTCCCAGCGCGAGGATGCTCTTTCCGACCAGATGTAAAAAAAAAAAAAAAAAAAAAAAAAAAAAACTGGTTGCAAAAGCTACACATTTTTCTGCTACATCCAATATGTAGTGTTGGAATTCCGGTTTTTCAGTGCCGGAAACCTTACTGACATGGCGGCATACGAAATTACATGCACCTCTGAACCTTTCAGGTTTTTTAAAAAAGTTAACATAAGTACCCATGTAACGGGCAATTCAAACAACTTGACGTGCATGTTGTGCACGTTTGACAATCAGTTACAGCCGAGAAAATGTTCAGGTAAAACTGTATAGGTCGTTTGACATCGGCGGGCGGAGCGCACGTTTTTCTATCTTCGCAAATTTGAAAACAAAATCAATATCATTCAGCAGGCCTGTTGACCTAATACGATTTACTTTCGAGTCTGAAACTTGAACAATGGGACAATTTTGTTGTACAAGTCGTACACCGGTTTGGAATTTATTCATGAAATTACTGATTTTACATCCCAAAATGTGCACCACTGAGATATATTCACCAAATCTCATGCACACTCGGTGCGTGATCAAAATGAGTGCATGCACCCCTGTATACTAATAGTTCGTGAAAGCCTATATACTCTGGGCATGCACCCTTGACAGATCACACTGCGCACCTTTCGTCGGACTGTTCAGTTTGACTGTCCCCAGGGTTTAAGACAAGGCTGCGTAGGGGGCCAGTACGACATTTCAAGTTTATTGTTCGTTATCAACGAGCTAGCTGAACAATAATTATTATCTATGGATGGAAAACATGGCATCCAATTGTGTCAGGACTAGCGGAGCTGTTTGTTTTACTTTGTGCCGACGATTTAGTGTTACTTCTATGTTCACCATCTAGTCTGCAAAATCAGATATTCTTCTTCTTCTTCTCGAACGCAGTCACACTTGGAGTTTGGCTTTCAAAATGAAATCTGTGGTCTTCAGCAGCACCTCCACAGGCCCGTACAGTTTCTCTTCTTTAGAGTGGCGGGCTTCGGTCAGCAGCTGGTGGTTCCCACAGTCGGGAGGATGTGCTCTGTGGTCTGCTCTGACCAGTCCCCTGGCTCCTCGAGACAGTCGGGAAGGTCCTCCAGTCGCTGGAGGTGGGCTCCGAAGCGCGCAGAGCCTGTTACTGCACCTGCCTGGTGAGACTCCACAGGGCGAGCACCATTTCTGTTGCATCCATCTCCAAGTCTCATAATTATGGCTGTATATGCCGTCATTGGTACTGTGGTTTATTAGAGTGCTCTGTACAACCCAGTACCTCCGTCTTCTGAGCACTCGGGGTTGCCGCTGTCGGGGTTACCTCACCCTTAACTCCTGGTCAAAAGGCCTTTTCTGGGAGCACAGGATGGTTTGGGTTTGGAGTGTCCTCCTAGATGGGTTGTCGACCAAGGCTTATGAGTCCCATCTACTCAGGGTTTTCCTTGGAGTTTTCCTTCTCGAAGGAGATCTGCCAACCAAGGCCGGATTTGTATCAGGGTTACTCCCCTAGCCTTTGCCTCTCCCACGGCACCCACAAGGCAGCGGGTCCGAGTCCTCTGTAGTTCATCCCGAGTCCGTAAGGTTACCGCGAGTCGCCACAAGGAGGCATTACATGATGCCGCTTGTTGTTGGAGAGGCGTTGTCGGTATGCCTATATAGGAGTGCGTCTCCCAAAAGTTAAAAAAATACAAAGCTGGCTAACGAACTCACAGAATGTCTTTCTGCAAACTAGCTATATGCAAAAGTTCAAGTAAATATGACAAAAATTACGGACTTTTTTTTTTATCTTGGTCAACCCACTTCCTATAAACGGTTGTTTATGTCTTCAGTGAGACATTCAATTACAATATGTTAGGTGGCTCACTTATCCACCCACTTAAGAGAGTATTTCGCCAAGTTTCAATCTTGTGTGTACTCAAATATCGGAGATTCTTTTGTTTACATACATACATACGGCGCTTCGCGCCAAATGTACGTTCAGCAGCGAGGTTAGCGTAACATGACATAATTTGTATCTTGTTACTTCAATTGCCCGCCACTGACATCATGGACATACATTTAAATTCTCCCCACTACGACCCGTCCTAAAAAGTCCCTTCTAAAAATAGAATGGACTTCATAACAAAAGTAAAAATCGTCCACTTCAGGCGAAAAATCCGACAGCGACGGTGACGTAAAATCAAATTGCGTCAGTGTTATACAATGTTCCTAATTGACGCAAAAGCACCCGCACTTCAGTCTTTTATGTGTGTATGAGCTGACACAATTCTCTTCCTCTCTGATTTGATTTAGGAAGACAATCTATCTATTTTTTTTTTTTTTTTATGTGTGTGAACTGACTGGAAAATGCATGAAAGCCATACAAAAGAAGACACTGTATGTGACATACAGTGACCAATATAGCTTTAGTATTTATACATATTTCCTTCATAAACAAATAACGTGTTTAGTTTCTGTGTGTGGATTTAGTTCTTAATTACCAATACACTCTCTCCTTCTCACTCGCTCCTTACAGATTGCGTTGTCATTTTCATAGTATGATCTTCAAAGAGTGAGAAAGGGCCACTCCAGGTTCTTGTCTTGTTTCCTTTTGTGAATAAAATGCTTGAACTCATTTTCATAGTATGATCTTCAAAGAGTGAGAAAGAGTTCAAGCATGGAAACAAGACAAGAACCTGGAGTGGCCCTTGGCCTTCTTACTTACTTACGCCTGTCACCCCTACCCGGGTATAGGCCGTCGACGAGAGACCTCCAGCAACTCCTGTCCTGTGCTTCTCCTTCGATTCTACTCCAGGTAGTCCCAGTCTCTTGATGTCTGCTTGGAGGTCTCGACGCCAGGAGTTTCTCGGCCTACCTCTTTTCCTGGATATGTCCTGTGGCTTCCGAAGACTTCCGGCTTTCACCACAGGACGTCATAAGTCTTCTAGTAGAAGAACCTTCCTCCTCCAGGAAAGGAATTACTGTTAGTCTTTTCGTCGGCGTTTTTGTAGCTATTTCCTTTTTTGCAGGGTGGGGAAGCTACCCCCACGCCCAACCCCCTTACTAGGAGGACCAGGGGTTTTCTGTCGGGGTCACCTTCCCTTAGACCATGTTGGTTTACGGCACCTTATTTCATTCGGTGCACCCCTCTCACGAGGGACCCCCTATCCACCACCCAGGGGACGCGCCTCAACGCCATATGGTCCCAGCGCGAGGCCTTGGCCTTCACAGGCAGACAAACAAGTTATTATACATAAGAAGGATGCATCATCTGCTATGTTACAGTTTACTGCAGATGCCAGATGGACGTCCACTGGCCCAGTTCTTTGACTCACTTTTGCTATCATACACGAACAAATTACTGGAATTTTTTGTTTTATATAGGTACATCATACGGTATCTGACCTTGTAATAACTAAAGTTTACTGATTATTTTTTTCTGTGAATCATGTATACTTGAGAGTTTACACAGGGTTTACTAAAAATTTTATAATACTATTTTATGTCACTAGTAAATCATAATTAAGAATACATAAACACATGATCACAATAAATCTTGTCACATTTAGAGTGATGCTAACTAGACCTATAAAGCCTCTTCCAAAAGTTCTTCAATGTCATCATCACTCAGGACGTCAGGACTCAAGCTGAATATCAATCGCATTGAAGGTAGGTTCTGCGCCTCCAGAGACCAGCTGCAGAATATCACTTGGTCTATACTGGAGACTGGTGTCGAGTTCGATGTATTTTGCAAAGTCACTTGCACAAGTCTTGTGCAACTGTTCCAAAAGATTCCGACGTGAACACATTAGATGTCGTTACCCAAGTTCGCCAAAATTCAAGAGATCATGGTTAATTAAGTCATCAAGGACAGCTTTCTTCTCCACAAAAAAATTCAGCAGCAGCCACATGTCCGCTTTTGCTGCCACTTCTCCTTCCTTCGCACGTTTATACTCTGCACGTGCTAAGGCGGCCTTCTTTTGAGCAGCTCTCAACCCTGAATCCTCTATTGAACAATAGATAGGGTTGTCAACGTCCCAGACTTGTTGAACTGACACACCTACATCTTTCAGCTCCTCCACGACCTTTGCCATAGCCTGACCCTTCACTCGCTTGCCTATCCTTGCAGCAACTGACTGACCATCTATAAACAACAACAAAACCAAAAACAACCATGAAAGCAACACATACATTAGACGAAATGTTCTTACAAGTCAAAATATGATAGCGGCTTACAATTTCAAGCATTCCAGACAAGCAAAGCAAAATGTTTGTTTCACATATCGCGTGCCATTTCATGTGCAAAATTTCAAAAGATCTGACGAAAAACAATTCTAAAGTAGTACTATTAGTTACTTTGTCATACACTTCGTCTGACAGTAAAATATTATCTACCATCATTTTTCTGTCAATGTGAAAATATAGCATAGATGCGCGTTATTTGTATATAATCATTAGGTGACGGACCAAGTAGCTCTAAATCTCAGACTCCCCAAAATAATCAATGAACGAGTCATGAGGTGAGTCTAAATATATATATATAATATATATATATATATATATATATAAATGATGGTATGCCTATATATATATATATATATATATATATATATATATATATATATATATATATATATATATATATATATATATATATATATATATATACTTTTAACAAAGGCGTCGCCCAAAGCCCAAAAATGCACTCAATCAGAGTAGCTCCAAGGGACATAATTTTTCAATAAATTCTGAGAATGCTGTGCTAATGCCATGGAAATCCAGGCTGGTAAGCTTGCATTGTGTCAGTATATATATATTAATTTTGAAAAGGCCACACCTAGGCAATTTTGTGGTACAATTATTCTTTACTTTTAACAAAGGCGTCGCCCAAAGCCAAAAAATGCACTCAATCAGAGTAGCTCCAAGGGACATAATTTTTCAATAAATTCTGAGAATGCTGTGCTAATGCCATGGAAATCCAGGCTGGTAAGCTTATATATATATATATACTCTTGAAATGCATGGTATCTGGGGACAACCGCATGCCTGTGAGCGTGAATCTGGGAACATGCTCTGGATCTGGGAACATTGAAATGTTCTCATATCCAACCCAAGGTTTTTTTCACTGAATCTGATTCAGGCAATGAAAATAAAGGGAAAAAAACAATGTTCCCAGATACCAAAAATTTTTCGACAGGTTACTTCCCCTGGTCTACAACTGTCTGGCTTCGGTGGGAAAGCAGTTTTCCAAGTCTGGATACGAAACTAAAAGTGCGACCTAGTCTCATCCATGCTCAGTGCAGCTCTTGATTCTAATTTATCACTTTTTACACAATTACCACAGTACAAAATTAAAAGAAGAAGAGAAACAAATATAAATGATGCCAAATACTAAACTCCATGCCCAGCTCTGTTTAAAATTGGACTCGAGGTCAAGGCTATCTGTAGTATACAAAATGGCCACAGAGAAGAAGAAATGGATGAGTAGATCGAAACACCATTGCTGTGTTCCTGTGTGCATGTCAATTAGGGCACAGAATAATGAAATCATGAAACTTTCTTTTCATACTTTTCCTAAAGCAACCGAAACTCAACAGAGGAAAGAGTGGTTGACCCGAATTCGTCCCGACGAAGGACGAGACTTCAAGGTAGGTCTACGTTGTTTACTCTCAGTTTTACTAATGACTATTTATTGCACAAAAACAACAGAATTGAACAATGACTTTGACGGCTGTTGAGTTCCTGACAGGGTAAAGTCTAGAAATGTATTTGAGCAGTCCATTTGTTATTTTCTTAGGTCTTCAAGAAACAACTACTGAACTAGCCACAGATGGAAACAACGAACATTCAGACTGTGCAAACTGCAATGCATCATGATGTACTTTACAATTTGCATCTGTAATGTTTTCTACGAATCCAAAACTAACCAAATTGTTTGTTTGTATTCAAACATTGAACTTTGAGTGGTAGTATTTATAACTATGAAATTTTTCTTCCCCAGATCACACAGCACACAGTGTGTGTTTTCTCCATTTTCTTCCAGTTCCAACTGATTATGTGTGGACACAGCTTAAAAGAAAGTTAAAACCTGATGCCGTTCCAAGCGTGTTTACCTGGAAACAGACTCAAACCCGAAAAAAACCACCAGTGAAGCATCCAGTTCTGTCGCCGCTAAAACGTGCCAATAAATAAGTACATTTTTCAGACTGACAGTTCACATTTCATGATTCATTAGAGCAAGTCTTCACATAAATACAGGAATATGTTGATGTCAGCAAACTGTGTGGTTTACAGTTAAAATGTCTTCCAATACTATTTTACTATCATAAGCTGCAGTCCAGGCAAAGTTGCTTTAGAGTCAAATGTGAACTGCATGGAGAGAAGGGGGTTGTGGGTATGCAGCACTAATGGTGCTACATCAGCTCAAAAACACATCTTTTCCAGTCATACCACTCTGTTTCGCCACATTCCAGTCTCTTAACTGTCTCACTGTAGCAGTATGAAGACCCCCTGCCCGTTCATATGGTCACGATGGCTGGTTTTTCGAGGATTGGATGTGTTCAGGTGCTGTCAATTTTGAATCTGTATGTACATTTTGTTGCTGCTGTCTGATGAGTTTTGTCCAGTTTGGTCATTTTGTCTCAGACTGTACAGGGCTTAAAAGCCTGCACTGCAGGTATTTTGCACTATATATTTCACGGCTGTTTGGCCCAGCGCTAGAAGTGGCCACTTAGTTTTTTCCAGGCGGGCCGAGAAACTGGGTCACAAGTCGTGCGCGCGCGCTGCCTCAGCCAGTCTCTCAGCTGTCAGGCTAGCTGATAAGTGGGCTTCCTGCTAGGCGCAGTACAGCAGGGAAAATGACTACCTTTTGTTTTTCATGACTTTCTTATTTACCGTTCAAATGTGTGATGCAAAACTTTGTTTGTTTAAATGCGGACATTCTGCCCGACACTACTGGTTTGTCACAACAAGATCGGGCAGAATGTCTGCTTTTAAACAAACAAAGTTTTGCATCACACACTTGAACGGTAAATAAGAAAGTCATGAAAAACAAAAGGTAGTCATTTTCCCTGCTGTACTGCGCCTAGCAGGAAGCCTGCTTATCAGCTAGCCTGACAGCTGAGAGACTGGCTGAGGCAGCGCGGGCGCACGACTTGTGACCCAGTTTCTCACTGAAACAGCCGTGATTTATTATTATGCACCCTTTTTTCCAGGAAGCTGAAGGCAAGACCAGATTTCGAGGATAACAGTGGATTGAAGACCACAGCACTCGCCCAGTAGCAGCTGCACCTGCACCACAGGATGAATGTTCAACCACTACCAGCTGATCTTTGCGTGCTTCCTGCGGAGAAACATTTGAGCCTCCTAAATGACTGCATCACGGAGCTACAGCAGCAGCTTGCAGTACAGGCCCAGGTGACGCGACTACAGTTGGAGCGGTTTGGGGGTCAGTCGATTTTCCAGTGATGACTACCTATTTGATACACAACTTTTAAAGTACTCTTTGACTACATTGAGACAAGTGCAGCAAGTATGAGGCAGCCATATTATAAATATGTTACAGAGGATGTAGCAGTGACGAACAGATCAAGGGTCATGCCACTGGCTGATGAACTGTTTATGTTTCTGGTTTCACAAGTCCTGCGTGTAAACAAGCAACAACTGTGATAATGAATAATCCAGACCAAAATGGTGACTGCCAAGCGTGTGAAATGCAAAGAAGTACCCAACGGAGAAAGAAACACGCTTATACCCTTTGTCAAAATAGACAAACAAACAGAGACATTAGCCGCTACTTATGTTCATATGCAGAAGGAATGTGGCAACTCAATAGTCAGTATACATAGTTTTTTGGCATGTTGGTATCTTGCACTGAAAAGCCTCTGCTCTTGTCTTACTTTTTCAGCATTAACCTGAAACTTTAGTCAGTATATATATCATAGTTTTCCAAATTCTGCTCATGTGTTGGTGCATGTGCAAGTGTGTTGAGTGTGAGAGAACGAGCGAATTTTAGCAGTCAAAGCATGCCATGAAGCAGATCGCTTGCAGTCTCAAGGTTGCCACATTCCTTCTGCATATGAAGATAAGTAGCGGCTAATGTCTCTGTTTGTTTGTCTATTTTGACAAAGGGTATTTACCCGAAATATTAATAAATTGTGTTGTACCGTTTTTTCTAAGCGTGTTTCTTTCTCCGTTGGGTACTTCTTAACTGTGATAATGGACATAATACTGCCATGGTGTAGCTTCTGTCACCTGCATGGTGTTAAATCATTATAACTACTATATTTTATGAATATTTGTTAAGCAGCTGGGTGCTAAAGAGTAAATGAAGTTGTCTTTTTTTTTGGCATGTTGGTATCTTGCACTGAAAAGCCTCTGCTCTGGTCTTACTTTTTCAGCACTAACCTAAAACTTTAGTCAGTATACAGAATTTGGAATGGAAGTCAGATTGCGTATACCAGGTTAAATTTGCTTTTTGGTTTTTGAAACAGTTACTAAGAATTCACACTTTACGGTGACACAAATTAAAATTTGTTATACATTTATCATAGTTTTCCAAATTCTGCTCATGTGTTGGTGCATGTGCAAGTGTGTTGAGTGTGAGAGAAATATTTGCATGTATAGACTTTATAGTCTACAGCAGTAACTTTATAGTCTACAGCAGAAACTGTTGTGAGCAACCACCCTTACAGCAGATCACCTGTCTTTACAGACCAACATTTAGGTGCCTGCAGCCCAGGCGACCCTGTTTGCCCTTCACCCTCTTGACAGAGCATGAGATTTTTAAGGCCACTTTCTTCTAGCAAAAATGGTGATTGCCAAGAACAGGTTCTTCTGTATGTTTATTTATTTTTGTTGTAACATCTAGCGTGTATGTGTGCATTTTTTT
Source organism: Semisulcospira habei (assembly GCA_036245525.1). Classification (NCBI taxonomy): domain Eukaryota; kingdom Metazoa; phylum Mollusca; class Gastropoda; family Semisulcospiridae; genus Semisulcospira; species Semisulcospira habei. The sequence goes on along the minus strand of BTPG01000002.1, from coordinate 188,020,236 downwards.
ATATAAAATGTCAATGTATTAAATTTTCGGCTGCTATCTTAAGATTGGTTGTACGTTGCTTAACGTCCTGACAGCAAAAAGACTTTCTCAGGACGTGCCTGCGCTGCTTGTGAAAAAAAACTTAATATTGAATGCGTGTCACCAGCCAGTCTAATACGCGAAATCTGGCTATCAGTATCAGTACTGCCTGACATTGTGATGATTCCTGCAGGACACAGACTGACAGTGATTAGTACAGTTTTAGTTTCTCTGTACGCTGCTTCACCCTCTGGCTATCAGTACTGCCTGACATTGTGATGATTCCTGCAGGAATCATTGCGACTTAAAGTGCAATACAGACAGCCAAAGGGTTAACCTTATCTGTTGTCATCAGAATTATCACATTTAAGTAGAATGAAGTGCATGTTTTGTGCTTTTGTGAAAACTCCAATGGTTATATATGGTATAGATGTCATTTTAGTCTATCAACTAAGAATTGGTAATTAACTTTTTTTTTCAGCCATAGCAGAGCCCATTAATTTCAACTAAACTGTCTGTGTCAAAAAAATTAAACTAATTCTCATTGCAAACGCAATATTAGGTTTCATTCTGATTCAAATATTCAGTTTTCTACACTGTTATTAGTCAGTCCTGCCAAGATGCTTACATATTGTTTATTTTTACTAGTAGTAGTATAGTCTGCCTGAGCAATTGAGCTTGCCTCCAGGGTTTTTTGTTGATGCAGATAACATTTTAATAAGACGTGCACATGTTTTGTAACCATCTGTTGCACAAGTGTTTATGTTTGAAAAGTGATGGCAGCTAGTTTAGGGCTTTCAAGCACTGTAGAACAAACCTGTTTTTAGTTGCAAATCATAAAAATGCTAACTGGCTACATGCATGATTATGAAGATAATTGTCTTTGTTTGCTTAACTACTCTCTCCCCACCCCACCCCCCCCCCCCCCCCCCCCCACCCACCACATATCAATTGGTATTTCTATTTCGTTTAACTATTGTGCCAATTTTGGGGATTTTTTTGTTTTGTTGGTTATTTTTTGTAAGCGCCATTCCAACACTCAGTATATGTCACTGTAGGCAATTTTTAAATACTTTTTTTAAATTCTGTGTTGCTAGAATCAATATGCCAGGTCGTGGTTGCCTGCATATTTACATTTATTATTAATATTATCATAATTATGGTTTCATGATTACATTTTTTTTATTGTTCTGATGCCAGTTGATCAGTATTATGTACATGAATTTGACACTCTTTTTAACCCATTACATCCTGATGCTGATTTTGTCAGATTTGCTTATTGTCCTATGAAGGCTACATTAATATTACGTGACAGATCAACCATTTTAGTTCATGGGTAGTGCCAGAATAGCTTGGTGCCTCAGGCGTCAAGCTATTCTGGCACCACCCTTGAACTATCATAGTCAATTAATTTCAAGCAGGAGTGTATCAGAATGAAAAGGGAATAAGGACATGTCATATCAGATTCTTTTCTTTTCATAACCAATGTTGTTTGTGCCAAATCCTGTATGTTTAGGAGGAAATTTTGTCTCCAATCGAATTGTCAGTATATTCTGTTAATCTGTAAGAAAGTTAGTCATGGGCACAGTTTAAGAATGCGCTGTATCCAAAATCTGTTATGTGTACAGATCCCATTGCCAGAACCTCAAGTGTATATTCAGAGATGGTTTTTGTATGTCATGTATCAGAACAATTGTTTTTGTTAATTGTGGGCATGGTTTATTTGTACTTTTTGTGTATTGTTACAGACAGGTTTGTTTGGGTGGGTCGGTGGGGGGTTAATTAGTCAGTTGAATCCTGCCTGAGGATGATTTGTTTTAACTTCAGATTGCCCTGTGAAAACTATCTTCTGCTTTGCCGTTCTTCAAAAATGCCACTGCTCTTCTGATCTCTTCCCGGCTGGGTCTGTCACAGCTGATGGGTAGGTCGGTCTCTGCCGGCTGGATGTCGGGGGGGTCGGGTGGGCTAGGTCTGTTCAGTAACTCTTCAAAATACTCGGCCCATCTGTCGAGTTGGTCTGCTCTGTCTGCAATAGGCTTGCCTTCTTTGTCTTTTACTGGTCTTTCTGTATGGCCATAGTTGCCCGACAATCTCCTGGTAATGTCGTAGAGCTGTTTCATGTTGCCGCTGCCTGCTGCCTTTTCTACCTCTGCTGCCAGGCTGTCTGTGTAGGCCCTCTTGTCTGCCCTGATACTCCTCTTCACCTCGCGGTTGGCTTCCCAGTATTCCACCTGTGCCCTTTGGCTGCTCTCGTGCGACTGTTGTTGACAAGCTGCTTTCTTCTGCTTCTTCACTTCTATCTTCTTCAAGGTCTGTGCCGACAGCCAGTCCTTGTGATGGTGTTTCCTGAACCCTACAGTGTCTTTGCAGGTTGAGTTCAGCGCCTCTCTGCCTTCCACTGCTGCTCTGTGGTGACCGCCTCCTCTTCGTTTACTAGCTCCTGTAGCGCTTGAAACCGGTTGGACAGCACCAGTTTGAACTCTTCTCTAACTCCAGTTTCTCTCAGGAGGCCTACATTATAGCGCTGTCTTCTTGTTGTCTCTGTGCGGCTTTTCTTTAGCTTGAGCTTCATTCTTAAGATAAGCAGATGGTGGTCTGAGGCGACATCTGCTCCCCTCCTCACTCGAACATCTTGAAGGGATCTTCTAAATTTCTTGCTAATGCAGATATCAGTTGTATGGTCAGGTGAGACCCAAGTTGCTTTGTGTATTCTTCTGTGTGGGAAGATGCTGCCTCCAATGACAAGTCGGTTTAGAGCACAAAAGTCAACAAACCTCACTCATCTCCGAGCCTAGTCCCTGTCTCCCCATCACCTCTTCGTATCCGGTGTTGTCCTCCCCTATTTTGGCATTAAAATCGCCCATGATGTTGGTGATGTCTCGCTCCGCACATTTGTCCACGGCACTCTGGAGTCGGTCGTAGAACTCTTGTTTCTCTTCCTCGTCACTGTCATTAGTGGGCGCATAACACTGGATGACGTTCAGCTTGAGCTTTTTCTTGGTTCTAAAGGCTGCTGTGATAATTCTTGGCCCAAGAGGTTCCCAGCCCATCAGCGCTCTCTGTGCCACTGGTGACAGCATGAATGCTACTCCTTCTGTATGGGGGGCATTCTCCTCTTCATGACCTGAATACAGAATCATCTCCCCACTTAACAGCCTTTTCTGGCCAGACTGCGTCCATCTGGCTTCACTGATACCTAGCAGGGAAAGGTTGTACTTTTGCATTTCCGCTGCTATCTGGGTGGCCTTGCCGCTCTGGTACATGTTCTTGACGTTCCATGTGCCCATGGTTGTGTCCCTGGATAGAGAGAGGCGGCTCGGTCCTGTGGCTTCCGAAGACTTCCGGCTTTCACCACAGGACGTCATAAGTCTTCTGGTAGAAGAACCTTCCTCCTCCAGGAAAGGAATTACTGTTTGTCTTTTCGTCGTCGTTTTTGTAGCTATTTCCTTTTTTGCAGGGTGGGGAAGCTACCCCCACGCCCAACCCCCTTACTAGGAGGACCAGGGGTTTTCTGTCGGGGTCACCTTCCCTTAGACTATGTTGGTTCACGGCACCTTATTTCATTCGGTGCACCCCTCTCACGAGGGACCCCCTATCCACCACCCAGGGGATGCGCCTCAACGCCATATGGTCCCAGCGCGAGGAATATTGGGCCAATATTGGACCTATATTGGTGTGCTGGCTGGGTAGTCCTTTTATACTGAATTTGCATATCTAACAAAGGACTGCGGCTCAGGGCATTTGACCATTGTTCTTGTCTTCTCTTAGTTTCTGGGTCATGATAACTAACATGTCTATTTACCAATGCAATTTACTAAATAAGTTTACTTACTCTTTGATCAGGGAATAAGCCTCTTTACTAAATGTCTAGTAAAGAAACCTATTTACTGAAATAAAAAGGCCTGGCTATACTTTTCTTTTACTGAAACTTAGACAACAAAACAAGAACAAAGGTCATGATGCTCATTGAAACATGATTAATGATCAGCCAAACAAGCACATAAAAGAAACTGTTTTATTAACTGAATCCAATATGACCCTCTTGATTAAGTAATAATCAAATCGCTCATTATCCTGTCCAATATTAAAATCTTGATTAATCAATAATCAAATCACTCATAATCCTGTACACCCAAATTATTTACTCACCCCACCCGGGTCTGCCCTGGGGGACTTGGGTGGGGTTAGGTATTTTTTAGTTCCCAGGGTCACCCTGGTCAGCCCCACAGGGTGGGGTTTTCTCTCTATTCTGGGGCATGTGTTTCTGTAATCCCGAGGTCCATTCACCTGTATTTGCCTTTTTTAAACTCTCCCTACTGTCTGCACTGCCTGTAGCTCTTGATATTGGATGTGTGTTGCTAAATGGTCTTAGCTTTATTTAGGCCCCATGTGTTAGGTTTATTTAATGTGTTTGACCGGCTGGCGACATACATTCAATGTTCTGTTTAGTTGGTTGTTTTTTTTCACAAGCAGTGCAGGCACGTCCTGAGAAAGCCTTGTTGCTGTCGGGACGTTAAGCAATGTACAATCAATCAACAATCAAATTATTTACTCACCCTACTGAGGTCCCACTGGGTTATCTTACTTATGTGCAAATAGACACTATGTGTGGTAAAACAAAAGCAAAACATGATGCACATGAACACAAATATTTAACAGGATTAATGATCAACCAAATGAGCACATGACCAATTTTACAATGAAAAAAAAAACTGTTTTGTTTTACTGAATACAATATGACAATCTTGATTAGCTAATAATCAAATCACTCATAATCCTTAACACCTATCAAATTAGTTACTAAGCAACCAAGAAAAAAGAATAATATACATTTAGTAACGCAAGGAGTAGGAGAAAGCTAGATGAGATCCAATGTTACATCAGTTGATCCCCCTATTGAACACAAACATTTGATCAAACAACTCTCCTCCCAGTTTCAACAATGCCCAAAGGTCAAGACACAATATATACCAACCCTTTCAATCCATACCTTGCTGTCCATTTTTTTCCTAACTGCTACCAGTATTCATCAAGTGCTGCAATTTTGCTCGAACTTGCAGTGTGTTTTTATTTTTCAGATGGACATTCCGATTTATTGCGAGTTGAATCTGTTTTCCAGATGGATAGATTTTTTTTTTCAGCATATGTCAAACATGTTATACTGGAATAGAGATTTTACCCAAAAAAGCTATAAAGCACAATTGTTGATTTCTTTTTTTTTTTTGTTTGGGTTTTCAGTCCTTTAGGACTAGGAGACAAGTTTTAATATGGACATGTGGTTGTGTGTGAGGTGCCTGGAGCAAATGGTTTGTCCTTCTAAAGCTAAAGTTGCCTGGGCAATTTTATTATGAACAATCTTGAAGATTTTCAGCCTTTCCACCCCAGCCATGCATAAGGCTATTTACTGACATAACACTGGTTAGAATCATCTTCTATTATAACACAACATTTCAAATACCAGAAAAAAAAAAGTGTTTATAAAATGAATATGAAACATCACACATTCTTGGAAAATTGACATGCCTACATTACCATTTTAGAAGAGTTAGAAATATATACAAACGATTTTGAATTTCCAAAACCTACAGT